>JAOUQZ010034316.1:0-14245 GCA_028564935.1 Neosilurus hyrtlii
ACAGAAGTGCTTTAAAGTCACTTTCCGTGAATATATTCTTATACTGGTTCATCTGGCCAAAGACTAAGTATACTGTCAAACTCTGTGGGTAGGTGTTGTGCGTGCGGGTTATTTTTTTGTTTGTTTTTGAGCGTGTGTGTGCGGACCACATAGTGCTAATCTAAGTACTGGCAAAAAAGGTAGGTTTGCAGCCGTCATTTGAAAACACCATGTGACTCAGCTGTCCGGACATCCAGAGAAAGTAGAGAATGTTTTTTTTTTTGGCAATTTATTTATTCATTATTATTATTATTTATTTATTTTTTTTTTTTTTACACAGCCCCAAAATCGACAAATACCGAGGTTTAATTATTAAAAACCACTTCCAGGTAATTATGCACTGACCTGACATGTAATCACAGAGAATCTGAAAGCTCTCTATAGTATTAATAACATGTATGTACCTATTAAATTAATTTAATAATAATTATTATAATTAAGTAATTTTTTTCTAAGACTCAGACACTTTGTGATGGACATAATCTCAGATTTTGCTCAAACATTGGTACCCGGTACCCATCCTATAAAAATCCTAAATATTTTGTTCTTTTCCAGCCAGTCTTGGCTCTAGAGGTCATTCAAGTGCCTTCAGAAATCCGTCAATCCTTCATGTCATGTGAATGACAAAAATGGTGAAGAGAACAAAGACATGAAAGACTGAAACAGCTGCACATGCTAAATGGTGATTTTCAATTTTCACATCGTATGTAGCAATTTTGATTTTTTTCCATACATGTATTTTGTATATCAAGGAAATTTTGTTGTCAAAGATCTCTTGACAGTTGTGAAGTGATGTGAAAGCAAAACTCATGGCCCCAGACATGGAATCTCTCTCCAAGAGGCGATTCATCTACAAATTCTGTAATAAGAACTTTGAGAATTACGTTCTACCTGAAATTAACAGACAGGACATGTGTATGGAAGGGGAGGGGGTCTGTATTACTGTACATTTACTTGCACATTGCCATACATCATTTTGCATACATGGGTCAGAGAGAGTCAGAAAAAAAAAAAATCACTGACTTTATGCATACACTAAATGGATGACTCCTAAGTTACAATCTGGGCAATAGTCCAAGGAGTTTGTATCTTAGACTTTCCAGAAATTCTGAATTGAAATTTTGACACCGCTATAATTATTTCACTCGTGAACAATTTTTTTTTTCATGTTGGGCAATTGTGAAATGGTCAATTTTTGACTAATTTAAAGTGCCCTCTATGGCATGCATGATGGTTAAAATTTTTTTGAATGCAGAGGTCTGGCTCTACGTAACTAATTTGTGAAGTTTCATCCTTGGATATGGATTGCACAGGGAGGGAGGACTTATTTGAAAGTAACAATTATGATGATTTTGCAAATATGGCCGAACTTAATACACATCGTCGAAATAGTGACTAATGGAATAGGGCTTTTTTTTTTTGCACAATCGCATTTTTTTTGCACAATCGCATTTTTTCATTTTTAATATTAAAGTGTACACAAAAGGTAAAACACTGATGAAACAGAAGCAAGCACAGATTATGTCCGTGAAATCTGTCCATACAGATTTAACCCATATTTGTTAGAAAATCTACTGCCAGAAACAAGCAAAATTCTAGCACCGAATCTAGTGGTAGCGGTGGCAACACTAATACCCAGCAGGCCCAAGCTATGCCAGCCAGAATACAAAACATCGACTGGCAAGTATTGCCTACAGGCTTAGTTATATGTTCAATTTAAAAATTTCATTGTAAATATGTGCACTTGATTTGCAAATAGTAGGTATGTAGGTACATATATTCATGCACAGTTTAGGTGTATTGTGACATCATTTTTAGTACCTTGCAAAGTCATCTCAACAAAAATGTTCCTCCAATAAGCAGACGTATATAAAAATAAATGAATGAATGAAAAAAGAAAAATCAAATGTCAAATCCTTTACGCCTTCGGCTGCGGCACTGTTGGTAATGATGTAGGGTCACTTTCAGAATGCCGGCAATGTCATCGGTCCATAAACCCGGTGTGCATAATCAATGCACAACATGCGCATATTGAGTGCAATCATGATTTATTCAGAGATTAGTCAGAGTGGATTTTTAGTAACAGCATACTACACGTAACAGACACGGAAATGTATAAATGGTGGATCGATCACATCATCAATCTCATCATCAGCAAGCAGTATCAAACAAGATAAAAATGGCAACAATGTTCGGGCCGGTAGTTAACAGAAGCGTTCTTCCATACCGAGGTTGCTTGTGTGCTTGACGGGTATCTGAAATATTGCCACTACTTAGTACATGTGGCCTGAGCCTAAATAATGAAAATGACTAGATTAAATATGTTTGTTTAATCAAAAAAGGGGCCACAAGGTTATGTATGAGAAACTCGTTACGTATGCCACAAGCTTAATGATGCTTTCCGAGGGTTAAACATTCATCAGAATGTATTGAAACTTGGTCAGTTTTAAGAACTGTTTAAATATTTGTCTGGAAAGAAGGGAATGTACTGTGTTCAGCCATTTAACCATATGATACAACATTCATGACATGAAGCAGTATTATCTGATTAAATGAAACATGGACACTGTTTTAAAGCAGGAAAACACTAAACAGCGGAAATAATCATGTTTATTCATGACTAGAATGTGTAAAACATTCTTGTTAAATAACACATTTTGGTAATCTTGGTGTAATTTGCTTTTTTTTTTTATATTTTATCTGATAGCTTGTCACTTAAATTTTTAGGGCACTTTGTTTTTTGTTATATACCTAAATGTGAGTGCTGGTATGACCTGCTCTTAACTGGTTGTAAAGCCAAGCCAGCTTATTCTGTCTTCGCAATATGAATCAGTCAAAGATGTTATACATTCCTTATATTATCACACTTTCATTATTCTATGGAATCTATAGGATTTGTTAAGCTTATTGCTGATGAAGTAATCATGAATCATGTCCAAATGAATCGAGCAGCCATAATATCGTACAAACGTGCATAAACACACTGTATTAATCATGTGAGCAGGTACATGCAGACATGTACTGTCATTGGATTGCAAAATGAACTGATTGGGCCTATATCCGGGATTGACCAAGTCTGACGAGCGCGGGTGAGAGCTTCTGCAATACTCGGAATGAACCAGGTCAGGCAGAGAATTGATTGACAATTTATTAAAAATACGTGGATGTGGAGGTCGTGAGTGTACACATAGGATGGAGTTACAGAGATGAAGATTGTTCATGGTGTCCAGTCTCATCAACAAAGTTGTTACTGTTCATGCTGCACTAGGTGGGTTAGTGCATAGTTTCATAACAGTTACATAGTGATATTTATGTATGTAATGATAGATATACATTATATACTAAATACATACATTTATCAACCTCTATGTGCTCCTATGGGTTTACTCGAAAAGGACGAGTATATCTCAAAGTTGTATAGTTAGCTTTAGGGTTAGTGCCTTCTCCTTAGTAGTTGGATATTTTGTGTAGGCATCAGATTTCTCTGAGGCCAGGAACTTGTCATCTATGTATGACAATGTGAGATCTGCACCAACATCGCTGGCATTTACAGCCAACAGACTTGTCAATGCGGTAGTGAAGTCAGCAATGTTCTTGCAAAAACTTCTGTAAAAATTTTTTACAATTTTGTTGACCTTTGTTGTAGTAGATACCTTTAGCCCATGGCAGAGGTTTTCCATGATTTCATGGACCCTTGTCGTAGTGGGTAGTTCATGCCCATGGCAGAGGTTTTCCATGATTTCGTGGACCTTCCTTATTGTTGGTACTTCTTGCCCATAGCCAAGAATGTAGGCCTAGATACTGGCCTGACCAAACAACTTGAAGAAATCGATCAGAGCCTTCATGATTTTGGGGATTTCAGTACCCCCAAAGGGAACTTCTTGTTCCAATTTAAAAACTTCAGGGCAATGAATTCACACTTTGGTGCATGGTTGTCCATTCTTCGGAAGCTGGAACGGTCTCCACTTTCCACTTTTACCAGTGTTGACTTTTGACGATGGGACTGGTTCGTTGGCTTTGGGCTCGGCATCAACACCTGACACCCGCCAAATCATTTCCCAGTAATAGTGAGTCGCCTTCAACTCCTATGTAAGGCATAACAGCAACGACCACAGGACCTGAAACTAAGTCAGAACTCCCATAATCTTTTGAAGGGGAGCTGTAACGCAACCACCTTTAAGATCCTGTAATGTTAGACATTGACCAGTGGCCAAACTCGAATCTAAGGGTAATACCTCTTTTAGTAAAATAGTTTGAGGGACCCCAGTATCTCGTAATATCTTGATAGGTATAGGATTATCTGTGTCAGTGAGTGACACGGTGCCCTCGGACATGCTATTAGTTCTAGGAGGCATTTTAGAGGAGACAATTGCTACTGTTTTTATCTTGTTATCTGGTGTAGTATTTTAAAGCGTAGAACTCGCTCATTACCGTTTCTTGCAGTAGTCTCATGTAGGACTTGACCTGGTTTGGTTTTGTTGTGGTTTCTTCTCCTTGACACTGGACTGTCTGGGCTGCTGGAGGACTCAGGTGTTCAATCGGTGTATGGCCTTGGTCTGTCGTATCTGTCGCTTCTCTTCACAAACAACTTCTTATGCTTAAGACTGTAGCTATCAGCTAAGGCGGCAGCTTCTTGAACAGTACCTATTTCATGTTCGTTTAGGTAAGTTCTGAGGTCGTCACACATGTATCCCCTGAGTATTAGTTGCTTCAACTTCTCACGGGTATCGGCTTTACTCGATCTGTACCATCTATCGAACAGGATCTCCTTTTCGCAGACGAACTCCACATAAGTGTAGACATCTGGCTTTTGAAGAGTCCTGAAAATCTGACGGTAGGCCTCTGGGACCAACTTGTAAGCTTTCAGGATTGCCTCTCTGACCACTGGATAGTTCTTGCTGTCTTCCTCTGAAAGTGAATACTTCTTGGTCTTTGCCCGTTAACACGCTTTGCAGTAGGATTGTCCATGTCTTTTGTGGCCACCTGAGGTGCTCAAACTGAATGAAGAATTTGTCCACTGCGTCTTTGCTAAAGGTGGGTAGCAGCTTCACATGTTTACTATAGTTGAACTTTGGCTGCAACTGATTTGAAGGTTGGCTTCCACCTCCTCCTATCTCCATCTTCTTCATCTCCATGTCTATGCGGCGTCTTTTGTTTTCTGCCTCCATCTCTTGGAGCCAAGCCTCTCTGTCTTCACCCTTAGCAGCCGCTGGAATCTTCCTCGGTGGTTGTGAGTCATCAGAGTCTTGCGCTGATTCATCATCGCCCTTTATAGTTTCCTCTAAGGTGGTTTGGGCATCACTCTGGTCGCGTGTCGATTTTCCTGGTAGCAGAACTCTTTCCGTTAAAGCCTTTTGTATTGCGTTCTTGATGGCATCTTTCCTCTTTGACTCCTTCACGTCAATCCCAAGGGTCATAGCAATGTTCTTCAGTTGTTCCTTGTTGTCCCCAGAATTTCTAGGGAAGGATTTGCTACGAAGTCTGATAACTTAGACACTGTGCTACACTCAACGGCTCAAAACCCACAAACTTATTCGATCCCGGACGAGCCCCAAATTTGTGATGATCGCGGGCGAGAGCTTCTGCAATATTTAGAATGAACCAGGTCAGGCCGAGAAGTGATTGGCAATTTATTAAAAATATGTGGTGTTTTTGAGTCAGGTATATAAGTGGTATTAAACTAAGTACAGTTGTTTTTCCATTACATCTACTATGTCAAAATTAAGGCATATGAAAAGTATGAACTCACCAGGGAATGCAAGCCAAAAGCGTAATTTAACGTAAATAAGGTTATTTCGATTCCCATATCTACCCTGTATTCAGTGCTCCATCAGGCTTTAGTGCTCACCGGTTGATGGCGCTCAGACACTTACTTGTGTCTTTTCCCACTTAGTGGCAACATATGAAACTTTAAATGAGTTTCTTTACATTAGACGTACAGCCCATTACACATCAGGTTTTAGGCATGATGAGAGCACAAGATTAGAAAAGAATAAATTTACAAAAAATAAAAATAAAAAACACAAGTAGACATTTTAACTGGACTGTATTCTTTCAGCGCAGTGGTTTCTTTTCCTACTTTAATATGAGGAGCAGGTTCCTGCTGCCGGTCACATAATTGAGACCCGGATAATCGACAGTGAGAAACTACAAATACTGGAGATTACGGAGGGAGTACGCTATTACTTCTTTGACATAATTCAAGTTGTCAATATAAACAAACTGTATTTTTTTTTAAAATCCGATGGAAAAGTGAAAGATGGCAGGGAAATGCCTACCTGACAATTTTGTTTAAATCCAACAAAAGTCACAAAATCTGACTGGTTACATACACTGAATACATATAATTAGTAAAATTCAAGTCACTCACCCTGATTCAATGATGTACCTCTCCTCTTCAGCCTACTGATGCCAACACACACAGTATGTATTTCTCCTTAGATTTCTATATAACAATACAAGCAAAAAATATTGTTAAATATTGTAGCTGACGAGCAGTCTAATATGAAGCTCAATAGGTGAGGTTAAGTTTTATTATCTTTAATAGGTTTAATATGTTTAAAACTTGTTTAAATTCAACAATGACAGGCAATGGGAATGTTCAAAAAACCCTCCACGTCAAACTTAAATGCCGTCAATAGCAGCAAACATGTCAAAACATGCTTGAAAATAAACTAAATGGACAAAAAAAAAAGGATAAAAATTGACTTATATTAAGTAAACCACTCTCTGGATTTCATGGGTTGGTCTAGCTTATATGATACCCTTTTAAATCAGTCTAACCATGCAGGCTCCCTTTTGACTGAACCTATTGAGCTTCATATTAGACTGTCTGCTCATCAGCTTTATGAATAATAGCTGCAAGTCTGCCTGCGTTCATTTAAGTATCTTTAGGATGAGCCTAAGCAAAGGTTTCCAAACACTTTTTTATTCATTCAGTGGTTTGCCTGATTGCTTAAGTAGTTTCACTAAACATTGCACTAGGATGATTTATTACAGCCTTTCAACTTGGCAGCACTACATTTTATCATTAAAAAAAATATATGAAGAAATATAAAATATGGCACTAATCACACATTACAACTTCTTGGTCTCATTTGATTACACTACCAAATATGTCAGGTTTCTGTTCTTAATAAAATGACACCAAGAACATAAGACAACCTCGCCTGGAAAAGGGAAACTGGGGCACCCCACTGGAGCCAGGCCAGCCACCATCACATTGGCCCACCATCTGTGGGGAAGATGATAAAGATTGGAACAGAATGTAAGCAGGGTAAGCAGCTTAGGCATGCCAATGGTGGTGTCACACACAGGAACGTCACCTCAAAGTTGGAAAATAGCCTGAGCTGGTGGGAGTAGTGGAGCGGAACCAGCTAGATCACTGGAACCAAACTCCTAAAGAAGGGCTGGATTTTCTTATACTATGGAGCTGCCCAGGGGAAGATGTGGGGATGCTCACCAGTCCCTGGCTCAGTGCCTCGCTGTTGGAGTTCACCTTAGCAAAGTTTACTTCAGGGTCTCTGGGAGAAGGCACGGACCGATTGTCAAACTTCGGATTCAGAAGCAATGAATGAAAGGAAGGAGCATTGTGGCTTTCATAGTGGAAGACTGGTCCAGCTCTGAGGCCAGCTGCTGAGCCAGTCCTGGGATTTTGACCATCCAGTTTACATGTGTTTTTTGGACTTGGAGAAGGCCTGTTCTATTCTGTGGAAATACGGGGTGCCAGGGCACATATTTTTCAAAGTATTACTTCAATTCTGTTTTATCTGTATAGCAGTTGAAGTAAAAGTGGCATTGCAACAAAGCAGTTTTACATAGTAAAAAATTGGGTAAATAATTAATTTTATTCTGTAGGATTTTAAACATTTCTCTATAAACCCTATACATCCCTTATGAGCAAGCCTGTGGTGATGACAGCAAGGAAAAAGAACCCCATATAACCAAAGCCAGAGCTGTGTACACTTGCTTGGCAGCAAGTCAACCTCATTTCCAGTGCGTGTTGGACTCTGCCACGGTCACCTTTTGTCACTAATATTGATTGTGGCATTCCTGGGCAGGATCTCTAGATATAGTCATAAAGAGGAAGGTGTCCAGTTTGGGAACTTCAGAACTGCTACCCGTGCTGCCAGTAGAAGAGCTATATTTATGCTTACTATATTCCACTAGCAGGCAGTAAGTTTGTAAAAGAAATGGTCAGGTTATATACATACTGAATTTATGATCATGACACATAAAACAATCCATCCAATATACCATCCAAATAAACAGTCACAGTACAATGCATACATTTTCTTACCAGAGTAATCCTGGATTGACCTACTTAAAATACGTTAAATTAACCGTAATACATACAGCTTGTGAAATTCATGGGTCACTCACCCTGATTCTATGATGCAACTGGCCTCTTCAGCCAACAGATGCCAACACACACAATGTTTCTTTAGAAGCCTATATAACAATACAAAGAGAAAAATATTGTTAAATTTCATGAATGTTCTTACCTCAAATAGCAGACACCAGTGAAACTTTGAGAAACTGCGCATTCCACAAAATGCATAGTTTACATGATCTAATTAGATTTTATTGATTTTGTACAAAATACTGTCAAATATGTTAAAAAGGACATAAATGGAGAAATAATTTAGACCCTGTAGCCTGAAACATTCACAGAATTGGAGAAAAACGTGGTCCAGAAGCCTGAAAGTTTTTATCGTGTTCTCTTCATTTATCACCAAGCCACGTTACTGCAGCTAAACTTGCCTGCTTTTCAGTCTTCCAAATACTCAATTTTTAAATAGATACACAATGTACATCATTCTTTGCTGTTCAGACTGTTGCCAAATGGGATCACTGGAAAAATAACCTCAATCAAAATTAACACTAGAAATATAATTGACAAAAGGAAAATTAATAACTATGATTACTCAGCAAGTGTTTGCAAAACATCTGTAAGCAAAAATATTTTTAAAAACTCAAAAACTCACAGGTCCCTGGCTCAGTGCCTCGTGTGTTGTGAGTTCTCCCCAGCAAGCAAAAGGGTCACCTGGAAAGTTCTGGCTGTGGTTTGTGCCATTGTGGTGCTTCTGGATGGTGTCCTGGAAGGGTACCAACTGGGGACCCCATTGTTATCCTTGGAGACTTTAATGCCCATGTGGGCAATGACAGAGTGACCTGGATGGGTGTCACTGGAAGGAACGGCCTACCTGATCTTAACCCATGCAGTATTATGTTTTAGAATTCTGTGCTGGTCATGGTCTGTCCCTAATATATACCATGCTCTGGCATAATGTTGTGCATAGGGGTACTTGGTACCAGGTCATGTTAGGCCAAAGGTTACCAATCAACTTGGTAGCCATAGCTTTTGGACAGTTGGGTAAAGAGTGGGGTAGAGTTGTCAACTGATCACCACCTGGTGGTGAAATGGACAGACCTAGTAAACCCAAACATTTAGTGAGTGTTACCTGGGAAGACCTGGCAAAGATCCCTGTCTGCAAAATCCTCAATTCACACCTCTGGGGAAGTTTCACTCATGTCCTGAGAGAGGCTGGATAAATTAAATAAATAAATAATCTATGTTCTGAGCTTCCACTGTGGATGCGGCTTCCAGAAGCCATAAGGTTTTTCAGTGCCCGCCACGGTGGCAACCTGAGAACCCAATGGTGAACTCTGGCAGCAAACCCTGGCAGAGGTTGCTAAGGAGTACATACGCTCCACAGCTGCAGAGGGCCAGGGTGAACAAGATTCCCAAAGACAGGACATTGTGGGGCTGTCTTGGCTGACTCGCCTCTACAAATGTTGCATGGAGGTCAGGAAAGGCACCTTTGGAATAGCAGACTGGGGTGATGGTCCACATTTAATTTTTTTATTTTATTTTTTTTTTTTTAAGAAAAAGGGACTGCATTGTGTGCTCCAACTATTTGGTGATCATGCTACTTAGCTCACCACCACCCTGCCCTCAGAAGTTTTACTTCAGGGTGCTTTGAAGTATGGAGTACGAGGACAGCTGCTTCAAGCCATACAGTCACTGTACAACCGAAACGAGATCTGTGTACACTTCCTTGGCAGCAAGTTAAACTTGTTTCCAGTGTATGTTCGACTCTGTCAGGGCTGCCACATCACTGATCCTGCTTGTGGAATTTGTGAACAGGATTTTAAGGCAAATTCATGGAGAGGAGGGTGTCTGGGTTGGGAAAATCAGGATCACTACCTTTTGTGGATGATGTGATTTCTGTTGGCTCATACAGACCATGACCTTCAGTATGTACTGAAGCGGCGTGTGAACTGGCCAGGATGACAGGCAGCTCCTCCAAATCTGATGCCATGATTCTTAACCAGAAAAAGGTGGACTGCTCCCTCCGAATGACTAATAAGTCTTTGCCTCAAGCAAAGGTGTTCAAGTATCTCAGGATCTTGTTCATAAGTAGTTGGAGAAGGATAGACAAATCAATGCTGCGTCAGCAGTAACGAGGGTGCTGCACCAGTCTGTTATGGTGAAGAGGGAGCTGAGTCAAAAGGTTTCCAACCCTAAACCATTGTCATGAGATTTGGGTAGTGATCGAAATAATTAAATTGTGGATACAAGCACTGAAATGAATTTCTTTCATAGGGAGTCTTGGCTCTGCATTAGAGATAGGGTTAGGAGCTCACGCATTTTGAGGGAAGCTTGGAGAGAGATGCTTTGTCAGCAAAGGCGGTTCAGGCATCTCTTTAGGACGGTTTCCAGCCACCTCCCTTCAGAAGTTTCCTGGGCATGTCATAAAACTGGAAGGAGACACCAGGGCAGACCCAGAACTCGCTCGAGGGATTATATAACCTGGGTTTCCCCTCCTGGCCTGACCCGACCTCAAATAAGCAGTGAAAAATGGATGGTTGTTTCCGTAGATCGACACCATTTTGAGGTAGTAATTTATTAAATCGACCTTGCTTTATCACATTCAGATGGACAGTGCTTCCGTTACTGCCGGTACCTACGGTGTCTAGTGGATGCTACATTTGTCATGTACATTATACACGGCACTCATCGGCATACATGGTCTCTGCTTTCTTGTGGCAGTCGTGGCATCTTCACTTTTTTAAAAACTTAAACTTTTTAAACCAGGCTTTTTCTAGCCAGAAGTGCCACTTGACAACAAACATGTTTTGAGCCCTCATGCCTCGATTAATCAAGAAGTGGCAAGGTATCAGACGTGTTCGTACCACGTGCTCATGCTAACGTGGGCATTCACTTTTACTCGTGAGAATTGGTAACTACGCCACACTTGAGTACTTACATTTTTTCCAAATGTTCATGTTTCCATACAACATGTTGTACATTTGTGCTTGTTGCATTTTTAATGCCTTTCAGTATATGTGTAAGGCTAAATCAAAACACACTGCTGAAGGTGGATTAGAGAACATTTAGCAACATGGAAAAGGAGCCACTCTAAAATTTTTCCAACGTTCCTGAACCTATGTGAGGAACATGTACTGTTGCTACTGTATAACAATAATGATAATATTAATAATAAATACACTTCACCCTCAATTTTCCTTCCCCATATTTCCTGGTATTCCTGTACAAAATCCGGCACCGAACATTCTGGTATTGCCGGACAAATGCTCGGACAAGTCCAGGAATCAATGATAGAAGTCCGGGCCAGTCATGATTTCCCAAGTTCCCTCCTGTCTGGCCCGCTCCCCGATCAGTGTCCGCAACGTCCGCTAGGTTGTAGCGTGCTTGGCAGCCCGCAAATAGCAAAAAAATTCTCGTGCTGCGTTGATGTGTTGACGCTTTTCTTTGTTTCATTTTTATTACCATTTCTTGAAATAACCCTGCAATGACTCCATCAAGAGCCAAGAAAGTGACCAGACAAACGCAGAAACCATTGCACCTCTCTGTGGCTCAGAAATTAAGTTTAATTATGAAAATCGAGGATGGAAAAACAGTGGCTCAAGTATGTGATAAGTATGGCATGAAGAAACAGACAGTAAGTGATATAAAGAAAAGTAAAAAGAAGCAGCAGAGTTACACAGTTAAGTTTTCAGTGGCTGGGACAAGGAAGAGTGGATCAGGCAGAAAACACATGAAAAATTCCAGCAATGTGGACTTCGAAGCTGCCGTATACAAGTGGTGCATACAGGAACGTTCATGTGAAGTGTCTGTTAGAGGGGTTGGCCTTGCTACTGATGCACATAGAGGACTAAAAGATTTTAAATGTAGTGAAGGTAAAGCTGCTGTGGCGTTTCTGAAAATGACATAGCAATCCATAATATTAAAGAAAGTGGAGAATCTGCTAGTGCTGAGGTGGAGCATGTCGAACCTTTCAGGCTTAAAATAGTGAACTTAATTCAAAGTGAAGAACTGTTAATGAACCAGTTGTATAAAGGTGGATGAGACAGGGATCATGTGGAGGGCCTTGCCTCAGAATACCCTGGTAAGGAAGGAAAGAATAAGGTGCCTGGGGGGGTTTAAAAAAAAAAAGCGGTTATCCATCATGTGTTGTGCAAATGCATCTGGCACACACCGACTGAAGCCAACAATCATGGAGAATTCTGCTAAACCAAGGGCTCTGAAAGACTGTTTTAATAGGCTTGGCTTCCTTGCCACTACCACAATTCAAAAGAAGGCACGGTTTAATACCTGGTACCTGAAACAAGGAGCTACCAGGAACAGGTCTTGAAAATCGCACCTGAAGATATGAAGGCATTAGTGTTAGTTGACAATGCCCCTGCCCACCCTGCTGCTGATGTTTTAATGAGTGCTGATTCATACCTATAAACACAACATACTTGATCCAACCCATGGATCAGGGAGTGATCAGTGCATTTAAGAGAAGGTACATTAGAAAACACCTTGACGTGCTTGAGAACGAGGATGACTTCGAGGAAGTTACTCGCGGGAAAAGAACATTGGTGAACATTAAAAACTACAATAATCATTCCACTATCCACAACGTGGCTGATGCATAGACTAAGCTTAAATACATCACTCTTGCCAAAGCGTGGGAAAAAAACTTAAGGATGAGGACTTTTTTTCGGTTTTCGGGGATTTGAGGCAGCAGATTTCCATGCCCTTCCCCATAAGGCTGGGGGAAATCATGTGGCGATGGGGGATGTCCATGGACAAAAAAATGAAGCTGCAGAGAGGCACAAAATAATGTCGATAAACAGATAGTGGCATCAGTGACGAGAGAGCTAAGTGAAAGTGAGGACAGTGACGACGAGCCAGAACCCACATTTAAAATGAACGTGATAAAAGAATGTGCTGATAAGCTCCTTAAGTATGTGAAAAACAGTACCAACTCAGACATCCAGGAACATTACGATCAGCTCCGCATTCTCCATGCTAAAATAATTTTGTTCTACAGCACCAGGCTGGCCGCCAGTCAAAGTTTCACAGTTTTTTTAAGCCAAGGACAGCCAAACTGCCTTTGCCATTAACTGGCCCAAGTGGTATCTGCTGGCATGGCGAGTGGTATGTCAACCGAATCAACTGATTTTGATATTGTTATTTAATATACATTGTTATTTAGAAGTTATTCAAATCAAAATAAATGTTATTTGAATAATTGTATCACAGTTGTTGAAGCATTTGTATCTGGGCTGTATGCATATATTGGTATGTGGGCTGAGTGTAAGTGCATTGTGTGTGCCAAAACCAGACAAGACCAATTTTTGTATGTGGGATATATGATCACGGCATGCACCTAAAATCGTTCTACATATGGTAAGTATATAACTAGAGTACTGTACAGTATACATACCTCTTTCTCTTCCTTCTACTACTTCTACTAGCCTAGGAATGAAGTAAGTCATATTAAACCATGTTTTGTACGTTTTTACATGAGTGTCACATAAGTGTTGTTAAAAGACCAGGGGTCTCATGTACAAAGACTTGCGTGGAATTCTTACTGAAAAATGGCGTACGCCTAAATCCAGAAAATGTCATACGCACAAAAAATTCAGATGTATGAATCTGTGCGAACGCATGAATCCAAGCATGTTTCCTTTGAACATCCGAATCCACGTGGAATTGAGCGCACATGTAGGAGTACCTGACCCCTCCCTGTCCACGCCCACATTTAAATACACAAATCATTTAAATTAACCATCCACCGGAGATTCCCATCTGAAAACCCTTATAATACGAGGAAGACGGGGAGGCGCGCAAGAATGTAGTGTTTGGCACGCTGTCCTCCGGCATTAACACCAAACGCAGGAGGTC
>JAOUQZ010034327.1:0-12500 GCA_028564935.1 Neosilurus hyrtlii
TCTCTCTCTCTCTCTCTCTCTCTCTCTCTCTCTCTCTCTCTCTCTCTCTCTCTCTCTCTCTCTCTCTGAGTGTGTCCCTCTCTTTCACTCTTTCTCTCTCTTTCTCTCTCCCTCTGTGAGTGTGTCCCTCTCTTTCACTCTCTCTGTGTCCCCCCCTCACTCTGTCTCTTTCACTCTCTCTCTCTCGTCTCCCTCTCTTTCACTCT
The DNA here is from genome assembly GCA_028564935.1 of Neosilurus hyrtlii. NCBI lineage: Eukaryota > Metazoa > Chordata > Actinopteri > Siluriformes > Plotosidae > Neosilurus > Neosilurus hyrtlii. The sequence continues at coordinate 207 of JAOUQZ010034327.1, forward strand.
CTCTGTCTCTTTCACTCTTTCTCTGTATCTCTCTCTCCTTCTGTGAGTCTCTCTCTCACTCTTTCTCTGTGCCTCTCTCCCTCTTTATCTCAGTGTGTCTGTCTTTCTCTAGTGTTCTCTCTCTTTTTGTGTCGCTTTCTCTGTGTCTCTCCCTTGCTTTCTCTGTCTCACTGTCTCTTTCTTGCCCTCACTGTGTGTGAGTCTGTCGTTCTCTATCTCTCTCTCTGTCTCTGTAGATCTTTTCATTGCTGCCACTTTCCAACCAGTCAGAAAGGTGAATTGTGGGGGCGGGGCCACGCGGTACAGCGCGATGGTCCGGCTGACCCTGAAGCAAGGAGTTAAACACTGATTCCCCTCCCGCAGTTCTGTGTTTATTTAGCTCCGATCATCAACATTTCCACTCTTAGCATCACCGACATGTTATCAGTGGCTTTTTATTTTTTACAAGAAGTAAAAAATATTCTCTTTGCTTTCATTTATAGAAAGTGAAAGAGGCAGAAATGTCTCTGAAGGTCAGTGTGATCTTCCTGTAAAGTCAAGATGCTCTGAGTAAAGCTGTTAACTGTTTAGTGCTGCAGGTACCTTTCTGATTCCACATCGCTCTGGCGCTTAATGGCTCTCAAATTCACAACCAACATTTCCTTCCTCTAAAAAAGTTCAGTGTTTCTTCAGGGTTTTTATTTTACTTGTGGGGTTTTTTCTTTCCTTTCCTGTCTTTTTTTTCTGTCTTTCTTTTCCTGTCTATCTTGAGGTCACTTTGTTTTTCTGTTTTCTTTCTTTCTTGCTGACTCTTGTCTCACTTTTTTGCCGTTTTCTCTCTTTCTTGCTGATTTTTGTCTCACTTTTTTTGCTTGCCGCCTCATTTTTTTCCCCCTTTTACTGCTTTATTCTTTCTCATCATTTCTTGTTGCCTTTCTTGCTGTGTTTTTCTCACACTGCATGATATTACACCACATTCTGCTGTCCTGTTTGTGAATCTGTGTTTAAGTTCCGCTTTAGTTCATGTTGACCCAGAACTGTTCACAGTATGCCGGGTTAAATAGCTCAGAGGGACCTGTGAACACTGAACTGTGTTGGACGTGCTGTCCACTCCGTCTCCTGTAGATTTGTACCCAGATGAATGAGAGCTTCTCAGCGGTCGTATGTATTTTAATAAGAGCCAGGGCGTTTCCTCCTCCCATAGCAGCGTGTTTTGAGGCATGATGGGTGTATAAAGTGAGGTCGTTTATGCATAATATCTAGTTTTTTTCACTGACGGAGTAAAAGTCATGTTCACGGCATTGTTTTCATCGATTCAGCCGATTAATGCTCATCTTAATTAGATGTGTATGGAAGTCATTAAATGGCTTGAAAGCCAAAGCGCTAAGCTTGTGTTAACGGACACCGGTGTCCATACAGTGGCATTCTAACTCTACATTCACACCAGTGACCTTACAGTTACATCATGGTTCCCAAAGTAGGAAGATAAATGTGCACCCATGGTTTCATCTTTTCTGTCCATGTATGACCTTTAATTGATGTCAAAACAAAGCTTGGCATGAATCAGCAGTGGTGGCTCAGTTTGGTGGCTTGGGGGTTCAAGATTGGGCTTTTGAGCAAGGCCCTGCACCCTCCACTTCCCAGTTGTATAAATGGGATATTAAAAGTAAGTTGCCCTAGTTTGGGGTGTCTGCCAAATGCCATAATTGTAAGTAGCAGAGATTGTTGGTGCTTCTGTGTTATCTAATGCGTAAATATTATTAACTTGCTTTGCTAGCCATCAAGTCTAATATAAATCATAGCGCTTAGCATGTCATTCAAACATGAACAGTGCAGCAACACTGGAGCCTCTTTCTACATGAGATCAGCTACAGGTACGAGACATCGAAATCCGTGGAAATGCTTAGATATTAGAATATTTACTCATAAGGATGTGACTCCAGTTTAGTCTTATGCCTAGAAAGTTCATTAAAGGAATAATGTGACTGATTTCTGTACGCCACGTGACAACAAAGAAACCACACCCCAACGGTTCATGAAAATAATTAATTTATTCAGCGACTCACACTGCTAATTCACCAAACTCGTGCTGCACAGAGCTGAATATTGGGTTCACATTAGTAGGGATTGGTATGTGCTCTAATTTCATTCTCCTCATGCACAGGAGTGAAAGCTATACTTTGTAATTAGGATTAATAAGGTGTACCTTTCTTCTAAAGGGAAAGATTATTAATACTAATAATACTGTTTACAATAGGTGGCCTTGCACAACTCCTCCCCCACAAAAAAACTAACAAAAAAACGCTGATTAGCTTAGAGTTCGTCCTGCAGAGAAGTGTGTGTATGAGAGAGAGAGAGAGAGATTCTAGAAGTTTTGGCGAAGGTATTGTGAGCTTCGAGTCTACCGTGACCAAAATCCTGGCTACACCCCTACATGTATTTACACCAATATCGGTGGTAACACTATCCAACCTAAGTGCCAAACATGATTTGATTTTGGAATGTTTGGGTCAAAGGTCAAGGTCAGAACAAGGCCATAAACTTTTGGCGATGGAGTGCTTATAACTCTTAAATGATCAACATGCCGTTACTATGGACAACTAATTGGAAACCGTGTGGACTTTAAAATAAGACCGTTATCTTTGACCTTGAGTGACATTAAAAGAATTAATCCCAGCCATCTTGTAAGTCCTTGAAGTGATAGTTCCTTCCACTATAAAAGGTATTTTAAGATGAGCACGGGGTAATTGAAAGCAGTACCAATATGGGGTGTGTTTGCTGCACAGAGGCAGTGTCCTCTCAGAGTGGCCCTTCAGTGTTCTTGCTATTTCCAAATCGGTTTCATCCTGTTACTCTGGTTTCCTCCCAAAAACGTGCCTGCTGGTTTAGTTTTGCTCAGTTGCCCCTCTTGGTGTCTGGCACCTCGCCCCGTGTGTTCTGTCCCACGCCTAGTTTTTGGATCTTAAGCTTGGGGTCCTTCCGTGACCCGGAAGTGACTCTTGTGAATTGAAATGCTTGAAGAAAAAATAAGTGAATACTGTTTCAAACTTGTTGCAGTGTTTGTACTGTTCATGTCATAATCTGCTGAGGTTAGTGGGGAGAATCCACAACGAACCCTCTTTATGACTCATCTAAAAAGAATCCCTTGCTGTGAGATTTGAAGATGGCTTTGTCGTCAAGTCTGTTTAATCCCAGTACATTTCTTCCTAAAGGTCACTTGTTCTCCTGGTAACACCAGACTGGAGCTTATAAATAATTGGCTCTTAGACTCGTAATGTAGAGGCACATTATTTCCCTTCAACTAACAGATTATAGTGATTGAACACAAAGTGGCACTACTTCAGGATCCGATGCGCTCAGGAGCAGCCCTGCCCCACCCGGCGTGTACACTCTTTGGCTCGGCCGCCGACACGGCCACGGACGGCTTTTCATGCACGAGGCTGTAAATACATTAGCGAGGTGTTTTGCTGATGAGACTCTGTCTCCAGATCGATACGTCCTTCCTCGTAAGCATTTTCTAGTTTTATTGGGAGCTCATAACGAAAGTCCCAGTCCTTGAACCATGAGTTCAGCACGTCCTTCTGCTCACTGCAGAGTCTCTGCTCTGTTGCTATCAAGCGGACTCTTCCCACTGGTCTGGGCAAAATGTGTTGGGATCCGAGATGCACCAAAGGCAATGCGCAGCTTCCGGGGTCTGGATTAGTGGCTCGGTCAGTTAGCCGGACCTTATTCCCACAGGGAGACCTCAAAGCGAATTGCCCAGAGATGAATCTTTTTCAAGAAAAGGTGGAGCGAAACCTGGAAAGTGTGGTGCGGGGTAGTGCATGAGTGCTCCAAGTGTCTGGTTGTTTTGAAAGTGACTAGTTATTGGGGTGACTAAGGCGTGGATGGAGGGCTGGTGGATGTCATGTGATCAGCATGAGGAGGAGTTACAGTGAGTGTTTACTCTAGGTCTCTCGTGTCATGCAGATATGTGGATGTAGGTGTTCTGTTAGAAGAATGGATGTGAATTTAAATATAGAAGGGTGTTCTCACCCAGAAAGGGATTGTTTTTTTTTTTTTCGGTTCTTATATTGTTAACACCACGTCACAAATGGTTTATTAATGTTGTTGAATACAACAGTAATTTGTGTCGCACAGTGATGTTAAACATCTGCAAGACAAGTTAGCATGTAGCGTTATATCAGTAGTAATGTAGTGACGTGCTCTCTCGCTCTCTCTCTCTCCCTCCATGTTAACTACTACATTTCCTTTTGTTTGTTAGTTTTAAAAGTGCATGAAGTTATTTTATTTTCAGCAGTTAACAATTTATAGTTTGTTTTGTTTAGATTTGAGGGTTATTTTTAGTTTTAGTGCACATTACTGCCATCTTCTGGAACTTGTCTGTCAGTGTCTCATCTTCATCTTTAATGTGGTCTAGCAGCTGCTAAACAATCAGGGAGAAAACTAAACCGAAAACAAAATGGATTTTACACACAGTTCTGTTTTGATTTGATTCATTTCCATCGTAATTGTTTTATTTCTTTATTCCTAACAGGCCGGCCAAGGTCCGGGGGGGGGTTTATGTTGTAGCGCCATCTGTCCGTCCGTCCTTCTGTATGAGAATCCTCTGAAATCAACAACTCCTACAGATTTTCTTGCACATTTTCAGACTTGGCAGACATATTGAACACATGCTATGGATGTACATCTTATCTTGTGGTGAATGAGGGAATTTCACCTGAGTAATTGCCCTTAGTGCTGTGGTCCAATTTCATAGGAAAAGCTGCTTCAGCTTTAGTCTGGTTTTTGTTGATCGTATTAACCCTGATTGGAAGTGGAGACTCCTTCCTTAAATGATAAGAAGTAATGTTTGTTTTTGCCCAAACTGCACAGTCTTAAAAATGTAGTTATTAGACTTGGGTAGTGGTGGCTGAGTGGTTCGGCTCGGGGTTGTGGGTTCAAGTCTCAGTCTCGGTCTCATAAGGGCGTCTGCCAAATACCGTGAGTGTTGACTTGGATTTTGCAGAGCGTCTTCTGTAGAGGTCTCTGTGAATGAGCTGTTCTTACAGAACCAATAACGTACACCGCAGTGAATGTATTAACAGTCAATTAGTCTCGCATTTCAATTACAGCCTGAACTACTGTGTTGCTCCAGCTCATTAATCCACACCTTCTAACCAATCAGATTGAAGCATCGACTGGCGTTGAGATATAATATCTGCACTGTTGTTTGGTGGAGGTGCTCTCATTTCCTGATGGGGGATTAGATTAAAACTCCTAAAAGAGGATAAACAGCTTAGTTTCTCCCAAGGGAGAGCAAATTCATTTATCCAGCCCCATCGGAAGCACAGTCACGTTAGCAAGGATAAGCAATGCGGCTCGTCAGCACTCCGGACTGAAGGAGGTTTTGTGGAAAATTTACTTCGGAATATTTAGAGACGTGTAATAGGCAATTTCCTTCCTTTTATTAAAGCAATTAAAGAGGAGCCGACGCAGAAGCGCTCAGGACAGCCGAGTGCCAGTTCCCTCCCGCTCAGCACTCTGTACAATCAGCCACTTGGGTTCTTTACTTAGCCCAACCTTACTGAGATTAAACCTGAGAGAGGGGGACAGAGTCTGTGGCGTCCATGCACGTCTGTTGCCTCTGATTAAAAAGTTTAAGTGAACAGACTTGTGTTCTTTGGTGAATTTCTGGGTCAAGTGAAATTTGCATGCGATGGAGCGTTGGTGTATCGCAACACGTTTCCTTTAGCCTTTGACGTCTCATCTTATTTGTATTGTCTATTAAAGTTAGAGGTCCCAGGGTTAAACTGTTTAAGCTGTCGTGGGGGGTGGGGGGGCCGTCTAGTTGGGTTGTCTGGGGAAGGAGGGTGTCGTCTAGTTGTGGCGTCAGAGGGTGGTGTCATGGGGGGTTGTCTAGTGGTGGTAACTGAGGGTGGTGTCTGGGGGAGGGGGTTGTCGTCTGAGGGTGGTGTCTCAGGTTGTGTCTGTGTGTGTGGTGTCGTCTAGTGGTAGTGTTTGAGGATGGTGGGGGGTCGTCTAGTGGGGGTGTCTGAGGGTGGTGTCTCTGGTTGTCTGTGGATGGGTGGGTGAGGGGGTGTCTAGGGATGTCTGGGAGGTGGTGACTGGGGATGTCAGTGTGTGTGCCCTGAATGTTTTTTTTTCTTTATATATCAGACATATTTTTATTGTTAAAATGAAGTTTCCTCCTTTTTTTGACTCAGTAGAAAGAAACCAACCTTTTATCTATGAGACGTTTTTGCAGTTGGGACTCCACCACTAATGAGTTACACGACGTGACATAATTGGAAACAGTTATTAAGCTAAAGCCTCTAGCTATGGGGAAAAAACGCTGAGAAACTCGTGCGCTGATGTCAGTCTGTCGCGAGCCATGTGTTCGTGGATGCGTTTTTGCTTGAGTAGCGATGTTTATAGTTATAAGAAAGTTATTGTTTGTGAAATTGAATAATTAAACAATCATTTCAGTTAATTAGGATTAGATGATTAGGTTGGAATGAAGTTCTGATTAAACCATCAATCATTCGGACGTGTGTTCCAGCAGCTATGGTGTGAATGGAAATATTCCGAGATGCAATTCTTTCCCCGAGGATTACGCAGTACAGAATTATTCGATGCTTTACAAGGTCTGCTGCTCATGCTTTCATGTCTGTTATACACAATTAAACAAACAAACAAAACCCTGTTGCTTTTAGTTGAAATTCAGTTGCTGAGCACGCCTTCGCCTTTGTTCTCCCATTTGTGTAAAACATAATAAAATGGCCTCCGAAGCCAAAAAAAAATATGCTGAGGAGTCTGTTTGACATTTCACTCCCAGCGCCGAAATATGCCGTATCGGCAGTAATAGCAATCGCTGCTTTTGATGATGATGGGCTTTCTCATCTCATCTCATCTCATCCCATCTCTTTTGATCTTCACGCCAGAAATAACGCGCCGTTGAATGAGGTGGCACTGTCAGTCAACGCCACACTGATACAAGTGTTTAGAGCATTCAGGCAGGAAAAAAAAAAACCAAAAACCTGGATGTGTTTGTTTTACCAAATAAATTCGCATCAAGCACACGGCACTTGGGTTTTTTTTTTATTTTTTTTTATTTTTTTTTTTTTTTGTACCTCATATCTTTTTTTTTTTTTTTTTTCCCCACCTCATGTCTGTCTCATTAAATATTTAATACTGGCTTCTGGGACTTGGTAAAGCTTTGAAGGATTTTCTGGTGTGTGTGAGAGGGAGAGAGCGAGAGCGAGCAAGGGAGGTTCATTAGATACTGATCAGATGCTGATCTGTTATTTATAAAAAAAATTTTTTTTTCGCTTAACTCGGTTTCCTTAGTGACCATTTACAGAACAAATGGGATGCTTTTGTCGCTGCATTTTATTTATTTTTTTTTAAACTCTGTCATGATTGACTCACGCACCTTTTACAAACCATCATCACATGAGCTCACACACACACACACACACACACAGCAATCTTTGCAAATGCATGGATAATGCATGGAAACGTATTATTTTCATTTTCAGAAGTTGAAGTAGAGCCATTATTTTTATTGCTGAATATTACACACACAGTGATCCTTGTTCATGAAACGAAAGCCTGGTGTTTAGAGATTGCCGTCTCATTGTTGTGACTCAGCCAATCTGATACCTGAGCTCATATCCATCCATTCATTCAACACTAAAGAACTCGACTCACACTTTCATCGCATTCTTCAGAGTTAATAAGCTAACAAAGTTTGAGACCGTGGTACAAACGGGCGTCGCTGTTTATTAATAGTGCATTGGGGAGAGTAGCGTCGAGGGTATTAGCACGAAGGCGTGTTCTATTCGTGATGACGGCGATGTGCCGTGTGACTCGCCTCGCGTTTACATGGCGTCATCCTGCTCTCAGAAGAGAGTGGGTGGTGTGTGTCTGTGAATAATTGGTTGTGTCCTACATGCTTGCATGGATGGTTTCACTCCAATGAAGGTGCATCAGCTTGTTCTTCACTTTCATCACAGCGACTTCCTTCCGATTTATTTATAAGTAAATTGTGTTTATTTATTTTGTTCACTGGAATGTGAGGGATGACTCTCTGGAGGATCATGGATGTAATGAAGGCTCCGGCCCAGCTCGGAGCCCCGCCGTGAATAGGAGGAAGCGGAGAACCGTTTCGTCCTCGTGGTGTCTCGCAGCGCCACAGCTTTGAGCTCTTACGCTCTGTGGGGAAATGATGCTTAAAGGAAAGTGAGACTAATTTCTATCTTGTAAACAAAGAGGCAATTAATACTCGAGCTACACGATGCGTGCTGTAATAAACATACCCCATGGTGTAATGTAGTTCCCCGATTGCCTCTTGTTCATCAGTGTGGTTTTTTTTTTTTCTTTCTCTACCTCCTTTATTTTAAATACAAGTGACAATCATTGCCATATTGGGGAATCACATACAGCTTGGCATGCAGGCTGAACTCCCACGTGACCTCGTAATTAGCGCCGAACGTTTCATGGTGTACAGAATTCTCGACTCTGATTGGTCGGAGCGTGCTGGGTTTTCTGTAACATCTTGCACTTGCGTTTAGTTAATCCATATTACCTAAAGTGGATTAAAACCCTGATGTGTGATTACGCTAAATGTTTATTAAACGTCTACGGAAGGAATCTCCGGTGTTCGAGATGAGTACAAGGCAGATTACGGTGATAAACAAGACTGTGATTGGTATAAAAGAAGGAATAAAACACTGTCATGCTGTTATTAGAACAAGCTCCAGTCTGGCTTAGTAACTATACAACTGCACGTCACCGAGAGTCGCCTGTTCCTTACGTAACGTAGAGGAGAAACAAGCAGCTCTAAAGAAAACTAGGTGTTTTAGGCTAAGCGCCGTAGCAGGCCGAGCTGTTAACAGATCTGTAGAATGTGAGGAAGTGAAATTATGCAGAGAAGCACTAAACGTTTAGTCCCGATCCCGAGGGAACGAGCCGTGCTGCGACTCTGCCGAGATGGCCTCAATCACATGGACTCCAGGGAGGAGAGCCTTTATTTGGCACACGCCTGCTCTCAGTGCAGCTTTCTTTAGCTTCAATTTGAGCTCAGAGATTCTGACATGGATAGTTTTTCACGTCTGTAGAAAATGACGTTTTTGAAACGTCTGAAATATTGTGTATTTGCTAAACGCCGGCTCTTGCGCGTGCGCACGCTATGATCCGGATGTGCTGTTGTGCCCATTTTCCTGCTGTCTGAAATAACTTCTGTCCAACTTTAATAATAGAGTACATAATACAGTCGAAATGGGAAAAATTATCGCCTCTCGCTCGTTCGCTCCCCCCACACAGCTTTAATCCACGGGCGAATCTCCGCCAGTTTTATTTCCTAAGAAAAGGGACGAGCCTCTAACACGGACAGCCATGACCAATTAAAAAGTGACCTCTGGAGTTAATAGCTTCCTTTTTGCAGCGTCTGAAAAGCTGCGGAGGGGAAAGGAGGGGGAAATCCAGCCCATCCCGAAGGCGCCGCAATCACAAAGCCCTCTTCTCACGGCGTCCTGTCTACTCCGCTCGCCTTCATTTCCTCCCCTCTTCTGTTCATCAAGCTATCCAGAATCTGCACCAGAGGACTACGAAACATGACATCCATGTCCGAGATGAAGAGTTAGATTAAAGTAGCATGTCATCGACTGAAAACAAACTGACGGATTCACGCCTTGATGTGTTTCCTCTTATTAGACTTTAATAGCTAGTTTTCAAATCTGGTGCAAACGATGAACAATCACAAACATATCAGAATTAAATCTCAAGGACTTTTGGTGAACGCTGACGAGAAGAGTGAAATTTCTACTGTAGCGATGGGGATGTAAACCTTTCTCTTCCACATTAGTGTGATCGTTACATATCCTGAGTATTATTTCGGCTTCGAAAGCAATGAGTCGTCGGTGAAAGTCATTAAAGAAAAGTAGGCGCGAAATTCAGTTGTTGTTGATGAACTGAATGAAAAGGGCACCTTGAGTGTTTAAGACTTGCTTCCCTTAACCAGAGATGAGAATTTTCCTCCGGCTGGTGGATTTCCGACTTTTCAATAGTCATGTGACTATATAAATGACCATTCTTAAGATCGAATTGATGCTTCGGGTCAAGCTGGCTGCTGCATGGTGGGGCTGGCTCATGGCAGTCGTTACCCACCCAAACGTACCCGGGACTTGTACGCTGCTGCTGCACTTCCACCTGCCCCTTAGGCCTGACATGACTTATTACCTATGAAAATAACAATATACGTATTCAGGTGTCCGCCAGTAAGCAGCTGCTTGACTGCTGAAGACCTGTAGTATGTAAATAAATTCCTGATTGGCTGACTGGTGGCTGATGCGTCCTGTCAGTCCGATCACGAACGATGTAAAAACAGACTAATTCTTAATGTTTCTGTTGACAACTCATTCGATATTCATGACCTACTTTTACCTTTTCCCACCGTAACAGCAGTGGAATGACTGCCACTGGTTACTTAACACAGGAATGTCAATATTGTTAATATTTTGTCATATATCGTATCACATGCACCATTAAAAATTTCCTTCCAGGGGACATCATGTTACCTTGTTTTTTTTTTTTTTAGAAATTCCCCAAAATTTTTGTCCCTAACACTGGACAGATTATACATTTATGCATACTTTATGTAAATCTGGAGGATTCCACCAGGTAGCAGTGCAATGAATTGTCAAAGAATCTGGTTTCGCTGCTGTGAGTTGAGGGAAGAATCATTTGCCAAACCGCTTAATCCAGCCAGGATCGCAGGGAGGCTGGAGCCTATCTTAGCCGACTCTTGGTAGATCCTGAACAGCTAGCCAGGCCATTACAGGGCCAACAGACATGCAACAATTCACACTCGCACCTAGGGACAATCCGTAACAGGCAGATTATGCGGTCCTGGGTTTGTGGGAGGAAACCAGAGTACCTGGAGGAAACCCACTATGATACGATAGTTCTTTTCTTAAGGAGATGATCAGACATTTGTCTCTGACTACATTAGAGTAGAATCCTCCGGGTGATTGGTCTGAAATTTGGAGCTGAGGTGATGATCATTTGTGGCCAGCAATAATGTTCGGACCTTTTTATTTGAATTATGCCCGAATCACCTTGCTAGCCTTTTGTATTGTTTACACATCAGTTTAATACCATGAATTATTTGTTACACATCACTCCTTCTTTGGTGATTAAATAAGTGATTTACGTGTCTGGTACCATTGATCTTAATCACCTGATCTTTACATCATCAGTGTTCACCGGAAGGGCGTTCTGCAGCCCCATGTTTTCACAGAGATGGTGACAAAACTGGTGATTCAGTGTGGAGGGGAAGTTGTCTCAAAATGTTTCCCAGAGTTCAGTACATCAAGTCTGAGAGAACCGTTAACCCCCCTGAGCAAGATTTCGTCTTTAATCCATCAGATGGTGGGCTGATCAAACCACCTTTTGTCTGTCGTCCACCCGTAACAGCGCTCATGGGCTAGTTGTGCACCTGGGTATGTTTTATCTCATTTGCGTATTCAATATGGCCGCCACACAGCCCTTTTGATTTTTCTTGTCGGGGCTATTCCTAGAAAACAGCTGAACCAATCTTGATGTTTTTCCTACAGGTTTCTCCTATAGTCTAGTTGTGTGTCCGGATTTTTTATCGTCTCATTTGCATGTTCAATATGGCCACCAGGTGGTCATGTTGATTTTTCTTGTTGTGTTTATTCCAAGAAAACCACTAAATGGAAATGAATGATATTTAGTGTACAGGTTGCCCCTATGGTCCCGTTGTGCACTTGGGTATTTTAAGTTGTTTGTGTATTGTTGAAGTCGAGGGAATGGCTTTGGTTCCTGTCTCAGTTGTAGCATTTGGGATCCTCCCAATAAATGAAAACATGCGATTCATGAAAGTTCGGTACTATATGGCTGTTCGATGGTGGGTATGAAGATCTGTATGGAGCTCTAGTTGGTTAGCAGAGACTGCCCTGAACTACAGATTCATTTTAAGACGTTTCACAGCTACAGAAATCTTCAGGAGATTAAGCTGTGCGTGAGAGATACAGACGTCATGACGGGGAAGATGTCATGTGACCTCAAAGCAAGGTGATATGCTTTGTGGGCATTTTACAGCGAGAAGCACACGGGTCTCATCAGCCGACTAGTTTCTAAGCCGAGGTCTGGACTGAAGCAGTCGGAATCGCAAACAGGATGAATATCAAGTGTGACGAGAAAAATAAATAAGAATGAAACCACAGACCCCCGAGTGAACCCACGACTCTCTCCAAATACTGCCACTTGCTTTTCATCCCCCTTTTGTTTATTTAAATCCTGAGCCAGGAC
>JAOUQZ010034338.1:0-14244 GCA_028564935.1 Neosilurus hyrtlii
TTTACAATTGACATTGTCACAAAGCAGCTTTACATAGTAAAAGTAATTTAAGGAGGAATTTAAACATTTTTCTACAATCCCCATTGTATTCTCTACAACCCTAATCCCTTTTTCCCCCTTCACATCATGCAGGTTTATAATGGTTAATATAATACAATTATTTTAACATTTTGTTGTATGTCAATTTGTGACTTAATTCCAGAACTTATAAGTGTTATCTTCCCTTAATAGTAAGCCCTACTGTACAGCCCTAAGTAAGCAAAAAGTTGGGGCAGTGTTTAAAAATTAAAAATTAGAAAATAGTATGTAACATTTGCTATGGCAACAGTTGCCATTTCTCTTCACAACACTGGAAAGATATATGTATATCTTTGTCACATTTTCCTTAAAAAAAACAAAAAACAAAACGTTCCATTGGGGAGAGGTCAGAAGTGTTGGCAACCCATCCTAGCCCACTCACCCTACTCTTCTATAGCCATTCCATTGTAATGTGTGCAGAATATGCTTTTGCATTTTATTTTGGAAATATACATGAAATTTACAAAATATTTCGTATAGTGGAATATAACCAAGCTGTTTATCCTACAAGGGACATATCAGCCAACTTTGAGTAAAGGCAACGTACAGCTGCACAGCTCACCAGACAATTGCAGGGCCAATTCGGTTAATAAAAATGTAAATACAAATGTAAATAAGGCCAATGGTTATTTCCACAAACATTTACAGTTAAACTCACACCTAATGGAAATTTCATATAGCTAATTTGACTAATGTGCATGTCTTTGGACTGTGAGAAAAAACCCACACAAGCACGGGGAGAACATGCAAACTCCACACAAAAACATCCCCACTGTTCCTGGTACTTGAACCCTGAGCCTTCTTGCTGTCAGGCAGATGTGTTGATCACTATGCCACCGGGATGCCTCCTGCAAAAATGCTGCCCCAACATCTCATTTTGATTCTTTGATTTACAACATCTCATTAATGCTGATTTGTAAATTGTCTTTGACATGTATTTTGTGCAAAATATTAGCATATCATTTGAAAGGTACCTCATTTTATGAACAATTAGATCTTTTATTATTATTATTATTATTATTATTATTATTATTATTATTATTATTATTATTGCAGCATAATTAATAATGGATGAATGAAAATAATAAATGAACAATAAAATGTTTATCACTTTCAATGTTGCTATTCATTCCCACAATGCATAAAATATGTTTAGAGACTAAAGACACCAAATCATTTAATATTACTGGTGCCCTATTCTAACTGAAAACTGATGTTAAGGTGTGAAACATTACAGTGTCCTTGTGCATTAACCTTTTTCAAATTCACTACACATTTCCTAGTAGGGAGTGAGAGGGACTACAGGCAGGCCACTCTAGCACCCGTACCCTGTTATTCCAAAGTCATGCTTTTGTCATGTGTGCAGAATGTAGTTCTACATTTCACATTTACATTTACTGCATTTGGCAGATGTCCTGATCCAGAGCGACTTACATTTATCTTTATACAAGTGAGCAATTGAAGGCTAAGGGTCTTGCTCAAGGGCCCAACAATGACAGCTTGGTGGTACTGGGGCTTTAACCACTCACCTCCGGATCACTGATCCAGAGCCTTAACCACTGATCCACCATTGTCCTACACTGTTTATTTATTTCATTTATATATTTATATATGCATGTGATATTTTCTAAAAATATATGCTCTAATTCTCAATTTATTTGACACAAACCTACATCATGAGACTTTGACTTTTAGGCTTTTTTCAGATTAAATCCTACATTCAACTGTGGGTTACTGTACAGACCTATCCCAACCAGAAGCTGTGGGTCAACAGAGAGGTGTGTGCTGTGTACATATGACAGAACATATGTCTGAATAAGGCTGGAATGTGGGCTTGGGTGCGGATACAGTTTCAGGGGTGTCAAACTTGGTAGTTCAGGAATCTAATGACAGTGAATCTGGAGGTGATCTAGATAGGTACATTAGTCGATTAAGCCATTGAGCATGGCTACATTGTCATGACATGTCAGCTCTCTGAGGTCCTTGTTAAGCCCATGGAAAAACACAGCTTTAAGAGATGGTTCATTTCATCTGCTCTCTGCAGTTATTGTGTGGGACTTAATGGCGTAGACCACTGCTCTCTATTTCTACTGTCAATTCTCAAATAACTTGTTAGCACTCTTGACCATGTTCAAAAATGTGTCAGTGATGCCCTCATAAGAAAGGTTATGCCCTACAACCTAGTTCCTCAGAAATACCCTTCAGTGATACAAATACACAGTGAGAATTGAATGAAGCAGCTTCAGCATCGTGTGGCATTGTGATCATATCTGTCTTGGGAAGCCATGGAAAAACATGATGCACTTGAAACTGGCATGGGCTGTGACTATCTGTAAAGTGGAAACTTGAATAAAGCGCAGGCTGCTGGAGCCACTCCTCAATAGAGTCCAGCCTCTGTAGCTGCTTTGCAGATAGCTTTCTGGCTTGTACCACTGTCTGATGAATTCTGGTAGAAGAAAATATTCTGCAGTTAAGTAAAGCAGGGAATGGTGTGGATGTATTTGCAGACAAAAGATTTCAATGATGTAAGTCAGGCATACAAGGTCAAACCACAATTCAAAACTGAAAATAAGCAGAGGTGAACTGATCAGGCAAAAAAGATATCAGAGATAAAAAAAAAGCAAACAAGAAAAGGCAAAGAAAGATCTTCAATTGAAGCAAGCATAGAAAAGAAAGTCTTGCTATGAACTAGTACACTGTGACACAGAGAGAATACTTCACAGAGACCATGACTAGGGTCTTTAAACACTTTTTCCTTTGTGGTTAGCAACAGATGGGCTGTAATCATGCAACAGTGAAACATGGTCAAATGAATGAGATGGGTGCAAGTAATGCTGGAAAATGTAGGAAAAGTCCAGCAAACAGCAAAGACAGGCTGTAGCTGTAACAAGTTTTCTTGCATGCCTTGGTAATAACACAGACAGTAGAGGAATACATGCTTCTTTGTCAAAAGTGGTTAAATGCACTAATGAGCAGTTGCCTAAATTGGCACAACAGTGTTAAAATAGTGGTTTATATCGTCCAGGTTCTTAAGTGAAGGGCACTAGTTTGGCTACCCCTGGGCATTAAAATACACCTGATGTTGGTGTGATGCCTGGCATTGGTATGCCCATGCCCCCAGCCTTTGTCTGCTGCCCAGCTCACACTGTACCCAACCTCAATTTTCTTCCTTGCAGGTGGTGGTTCCATAAGGGAGGGACTTCTTATGGCTCTTTTGCACTAGTCCTTGGTTGAGACTCTGCTCCTCTGCACTGAAAGGAGTCAGTTGAGGTGGTTTGGCTATCTGATTGGAATGTCTCCTGGTCACTTCCCTTTAAAGGTGTTCAAGGAATGCCCAAATGGGAGGATGCCCTGGGGCAGACCCAGAACTTAGTAGATGGATTATATATCACATCTGGTCTTGGAATGCCTTGGAATCGCCCCCTAGAGCCACTAGAGAGTGTCAGTAGGGAATGGGGTGCCTGGGTTTCCTTTCTAGACCTTTTGCCTCCGCAAGTGACTTTGGGGAAGTGGAAGAAAATGGATGGATGAATAGATGATGCTGTTGGCCTTGGCTCCCAGAAAAAACATACTTGTTCAGCTGTGCTGGGATCTTCAAATGGATTATGTGTCAATGGTGGGGAATGAGATAAAGATACCAGTGAAGATGTTGAGGGACATTGGGGGTGTTTGACTCTTATTAAGGCTACCTTGGTCTGAAGACTCTGAAATTGATAGCTCATCAGTGTAAGGAGTTCTGTGTCATTGCATATTGAAAATCAGACATGAATTATAATACTTTAATTAAAACAATTAGAGCAGTATAAGTATGCGGTGGTCAGAGGAAAAGAAGAAATATATGGGAGCAGAGCAGCAAAGTCACCTGATAGTTGTAATGTATAAGCTTGACAGCACCACCCTGGGAATTTTACAATCAGCTGTTGAACCAGTGCCTACCCCTTCTAGTGGTGCCACACTCAGCTATGGCTATATGCAGAGGGGCTGCCAATTTGGCAAATCCCCCTACAAACCACCAATAATAACTGGCAAAACCAAAAGACTGCAGCTCTGAGGCTGTAGTGGGAATTGGCCAATTTCTTTTCAATTTTTCCAGGATCAGTGGAGACGCAATTGCCAGAAATCACATGGCCCAAATAGTGTGCTTCCTTTTGGAGGAACAAACACTTGTTGAGCTTAATTTTAAGGTCCTCATGCTGAAGCTGCCCCTGCACCACCTTCAGTCTCTGCAGATGTTGTTCCACTGTGGAGGAAAACACAATGATCTCATTAAGGTACAACAAAAGTGACTGGCACTGTTGGTCTCAAAAAATATGCTCTAATAACCTCTGGAAGGTGCTGTGCACATTGCAGAGTCCAAACAGCATCCTGTTTCATTCAAACAAATGAAAAGTTGTACAAGAGGCTGTCTTTTGTTGGTTTTTTTCTGTAACAGGCACCTGGTTGTAGCCACTGGCCTGGTCCAATGTCAAAAACCAACAAGCACTTGACAAAGCATCCAGAGATTCTTAAATGCATGGTAGAGGGAAGAAATCTCTGTAAGTTTTATAATTGAGCTGTCAACACACATGCACAGACTACCATCTTGTGATGCAAGCAGCTGGATGATGTGGTTCTTCACCACTTCATATTCTATGGGAGGGATACACCTATAATGTTGCCTAACTGGAGTAACATCCATCATGCACTGAAAAGACAGATGTGTACTGTTGCAGCAATAACCTCACCTGTCTCTGTTCCTTTTTCCAGGTTGATGCTCTCTACCTTCTGTCCAACTATAGACCAATATCAAACCTCCCTTTTATCTCAGAAAATATTCTTAAAGAAATAGATCTTAGAAAAAGCTGTAGAGCAGCAGTTATGTTCATATCTTCGTAGGAATAATATTAATGATGTTCAAGTTGTCATTCACATTGTCACGTTGTTAATATTCATGATGTTCAGGTCCATTGAAATAATATTCACTGGCCTCTGACCATGGCTGTGTCTCCTTTCTTGTGCTACTTGACTTTAGTAACACTAGGGGACACTAGTTTCCTGACCCAGAAGAAAAGTGAAACTGGCCATTAGGATCAGAAGGAGGTTGTAAGGGGGAACTGTGAATGTGGAGGGTCACGCACCCCATTACACTCTTCTGAAAAATGGTCAACTGCTTACAATGCTGGCAGATAATGGGGCCAGCACGAGGTGGATGATTGTACTGGTGGGAGTCCTGCAGCACAGCAATGCTTCCCAAAATTTGAGCAAGCTGCTCTTGCTGATGCGTTAACATCTCCCACATTTTACTCATCTCAATTGCAAATGAGGACAAAACAGCAGCAGTATACTGAATGCCATGCATAAAGGGAGTTGATTGACTGTGGCTTCTCACACTACCACATAAACCATCCTATTCCCACTGAATTGCTGCAAGCAACATTGTGAGCAAGGTAGGCTGCCTACGCACCAACTGCTTCAACTCACAATGCAAGAAGTCATTCAAAACATACTCGACAAACTGGTATCTTACATGGGCTTCAGCGTGTGGCATGTCCGCCGGTGCATTCACCCTCTCCATGAGGCCCATCAAAGCAAGGGATAACTCTTGAAGTGTCTTTCCTTCTTGCTGACTCCTAGAGAAGAAAGCCTCATGCAGGGCAACATAAGACTCTGTGCACCCATACAGCTCCTGTAAAATGCTTAGTATTCTATCAGGGCCCTCTTTCTCTGCAGAACAGTGGTACTTAACCTCCTGTTTGCATCTCTTTCTAGATGGTTAAATAAAAAAGGCTTGTCCACCCGGGGTAAATGCCAAGCCCTCATACTCACCTGCTCCTCCTCTACCCACTCACTCATCCCTATATCTGTTCTTTCTGTAAAGATAGGAGACTTCCTATCCCTAGGTACACAGACAAGCCTCTTTGCTACAGGAAGACTAGAAGTAAAAGGGGCATCAGATACAGTAAAGTAAGATGGTAAAACACTATGGCCAGCCTGTCCTTGTCGCAACAGCTCATTATCAGCTTTTAAGTGGGCAACATATTCTCGAAGTTCCATGATTAACACAAACTCACTACACTTCAAAACTAATGACTACAGTGTAGTGGCACAACAACAACAAAAAAAAATGTAACCTGTAAGAGACACTTCACCAACCTCTCGAGGATACACTGGATGTCCTTGCTGCTTCGTCTTCAAAAGTAAGAAAAAAAAATGCACACAAATAAACAATAAAACCAACAACACTAAGAAATTAAAATGAAAAGGAACATACATCCCAATGTGCAAAATAGTCAATCCTGCTTGCAGTGCCATGATGTGGTAACCACAGGAAAAGAAATAGATGGGGGTGGAGCAATGGAGCAAGAGCCACCCAATTGTTGTAATGTAAAAGCTTGACAGCACCATCCTGGAAATGTCACCCAGTGAATTATATATTTTGAAACACTAAGGCACACTGGTGAGTTTTGCTCAGAAGGCATAACATGTGGTTCTGTAACATACAAAATGAATAATCTTTATTTTAAACAACCAAGTTAAAAACAAAACACCATTCACTCATCATTCACTCAGGAAAAGACAAATCACACAGAAGCTGGTGCCTGTTGGGTAGACAAGGGCTAGTGCAGGGGTCCACCAAAAAAAAAAAAAAAAAAAAAGGATAAATCAACTTAAAAATATTCCTGACATGACTCAACTGAGAGAGGCACCAGCCTCCCCGCGACCCTAATTAGTTTCATATAGTTTCAAGTTTATTTGTCATATACAGGTAACAATGAAATATCACTACATGCAATAAAATTCTTGGACTCAGAGCCCCCTCAAAATTGCACTTAAGAAACAAATATTGCACATAAATTTACCATTGAGATAAAATACAAGTAAGAATAAAACTATACAAGGGAAAGGTATCTATATATATATAATACAAATAAGAATAAAACTCTGCGATGGCCTGGCGAGCTGTCCAGGGAATATTCTGCCCTCGCTCAGAGTCGGCTGAGATGGGCGCCAGCCTCCCCGCGACCCTTATTAGAATTAAGTGGTTATATATATATATATATATATATATATATATATATATATATATATTTATATATATATATATATATATATGTATATATATATTGTGTGTGGGAAAAAATAACGGTACTACAATTTTATCCCGACAAGCCTGTTTCGTGGTTGCCCACTCATCAGGGGATTATATATATATACAGGATATATATATATACATTGCAGAAAAATTGATAATCTTACGTTTCTCAGAGTTACTTGCAGATATATCAAAATGGTATTCTCTTCAGCCCCCAACCAAGGGTCGAGACATGCAATAAAGCTATTTCTGTATTTTTGTTCTTGGCATGTGTGTATTAGCAAGCCAGAAGTGACATCATTACAATTTATGCCAATATTACATTGAGACTAGGGGTCGCCAGAGTCAACAGACACTACTCGTCATCATCACTGTAGAGTGAGTAGTCAGAGTTCTCCTTGTCCTCATCTTCCTTTATGTCCTCTTCATCAGCAGCAGTACCGAGGAGTTCCACCAATGCAGTTGGTAAAATGGGGCCACAAGACCAAAGCGGTTCCAAAACACCATCGGCAGTTTTTATCCAAACTTGACCACCCTCGTATGGCTTTGTCTTCTTGATGAAACCTTGGTGAGCCTGCTTGTATAGGGCAACACGATGATTCACACATTAAATATAACACATAAAGTGTTTTCAGGGCAAAATAACATGGCGGTGGATAAGCTAAGTTCACCTTGGACTCGGGGTTGAGTTTTTTGTCTACTCCTACCATCTTGCGAAGTTAGGATACGCTTGATAGGAACACTATCTACTGACGACTCACGATTTTGGCCATACATCTGGCATGTGAACTGCTCCAACTCCTAGAGTACATAAGGCTTGACATTCCATTCTAAACAAACTTGTACAGTCCTCTACGGTGAAGACATAGAATCCCATAACAGCAGAACAGTAGATTTTTTTCCAGCAATGCTGCTAGATCAGACAGGTTGATGAGCTGCTGATGTTTACATGTCCAAGTGGATAGTTAGCTATTTATAAGATATCGGTATAAGGCATTTGGATTACAGCGTTCTTTTATCCAAGGAAGGCAGCATAATGCAGGAAAGCACCACTCTGGTATCCGTCTCCTCTTGGTTGCTGCAGATTGTGGGAATCTCTTGAACTTAGACCTTAAAAGATGGCAAGAAGGCATCATTTTATTTTTAAAGACAACAAAAGTAAAATAGGCCCGAAATAAAAAATCAACTAACCTCGTCATTCGAAGGTAGTAGCTGATATATCTCCTCTTATACTATCAATATTGCCATTTTGATCATTTAAAGCCTCAAAGCTGCTTGCTGGCTACTCCACACTTGCAATAGCAGTTGACACAGCTGTTTCTTATTATCATCATTAACAAGAAACATCTTTTGTAGTTGTATGTTTTTTGCGTGGCTGGTTTGGTGAGAAGGATCTTTTCCAAGCTGCCTCGCCTCAGCTTCTCTTGGGCTTTGATCGATCCACTGTAATAGCAATCGGTCGAGAACAGAAAGTTCATTTGGTCGAGCACTTGAAAGCATATATCGCCATAGGTGGAAGGGAGATTGCTGAGTGCAATAGAGCAGTGCCATGCTGTCTTGGATACACAGAGGGTCTTGTAGATAAGGGATATCCTCTGGAGTCACATCTTCAAGGAAATAATGGAGAATGGCGTTTCAGAAGTTTCTCACCTTGATAGTTTCAGTTTTCATAGTCATTTAGTTTCAGTCCACCAATATAAGCCCATCCCAATACGGTTTTTAATAAGTAGAAAGGTTCATCCAACTGGCCATCTGCGTCGCTCATCGACGGAGAGGATGCCTCGATGAGTTACAACTCTCTGCGCCTCCTACGCCGGTCGTACCACCCACTGAGCCCATGCAGGTCAATTCGCTCTGCGGAAAGCCCAAGACCCTCGTTTGGACTGACATAGCCAAGCAAGCCTTCCAACGCCTGAAAGATGCATTCCTCTCGGACCCGGTACTCACGCATCCTGATCCCTTGAAGCCATTCATAGTGGAAGTGGACACGTCAACCAGCGGCGTTGGAGCCATTCTCTTCCAACACCAGGAAAGGATAAACCGGCCAAGACCCTGCACCTTCTTCTCTTGCAAGTTGAGCCCCACAGAACAAAATTATGATGTAGGGAATCATGAACTACTGGCAATCAAGCTTGCATTGGAGGAGTGGCTTCACTGGCTAGAGGGGGCGCAACACCCCTTCCAAGTGCTCACGGACCACAAGAACCTTTGCTACCTGAAGGACACCAAACGGCTGAACCCCCGTCAGGCCTGATGGCCTTCACCAGGTTCAATTTTACAATCAAGTACTGCCCGGGATCGTTAAAAACCAAGGCAGATGCCCTGTCTTGCATTCACGACCCAGACGAGCTATCGGACACACCCACCGCAATTCTACATCCCAAAGTGTTCATCAGTGCAGTACAGTGGGACTTAGATGAACAGATCCAAGCCGCCGTGAAATTTGACCCGGCTCCACCAGAAATACACCCAGGGCATCAATACGTACCCAAGAACCTCCAAGTTCCCCTACTAGAGGCAGTACATACCAACCCAGGCATGGGTCATCCCGGGATCGCAGCTACTCTCACTCTCCTCCAAGAGCGTTATTGGTGGCCTGGGATGACCACCCTGACCAAGAGGTTCATAGCTGGATGTGAAGCATGTAACAGGTCCAATCACCCCGCCACCTTCCTGCTGGGAAGCTCCTCCTGTTGTCCATACCTCAACACCCGTGGTCACACATTGGGGTGGACTTCATGACCGACCTCTCACCCTCAAAGGGGAACACATGCATAGTAGTAGTAGTAGTGGACCAGTTTTCTAAGTCATGCAAGCTAATCCTCCTCAAGGTCCTTCCAACGACAGCAGAGACGGCCGAGGCCCTATTTAAGCACGTGTTCCGCAACTTTGGGCTTGGTAACGTGGTAACAGACAGAGGCTTAAAGACGTGGTAACAGACAGAGGCACACAATTCAAGTCGAGGTTCTAGAAGGCCTTTTTTAAACTATTGGGGATAGCGGTCAACTAATCTTCTGGATATCACCCCCAAACGAACGGGCAAACAGAAAGGATGATCCAGGACGCTTCTTATGGACTTTCTGCAACCGTCACTATACCACCTGGAGCCAGTTCATCCCATGGCCTGAGTACGCACAGAACTCCCTACGTCAATCATTCACCGGACTGACCACTTTTTAGTGTGTACTTGGCCAGCAACCCCCACTTTTTCCATGGAACAGTGAGCCTACTGACGTCTCAGCAGTGGACCAATGGTTCCGAAAGAGCGAGCAGGTCTGGAGCGAGGCTCATCGTCACCACCAACATGCCGTCCAACGTGGGTCGTCTACTGCAGACAGAGGACGCTCAGACCCGCCTCGTTACCAGATTGGGGAAAAAGTGTGGCTCTCAGCACAGAACATTTGACTCCAGGACGCAAATAAAAAGCTAAGTCCATGTTTTCTTAGTCCTTTCAAAATAATTGCACAAATTTACCCGGTGACATACAAGTTGAAACTCCCTCCCACTACAGAATACATCCTGTGTTCCATGTCTCCCTTCTAAAGCCATATCACTCACCACTGATCTCCCCATCCACAGAGTCGGGCAAGGCTACAGAACCCCCTCCACCGCTGGCAGCGGAAGAGGACTCCATTCATGCCATCTTGAATTCCCGCAGACGCCATGGGAAGATTGAATATCTGGTCGACTGGGAAGGATACGTCCCAGAGGAATGATCTTGGGTACCCCGTACAGACATCCTGGACCCCAGTCTTCCAGAGGAGTTACATCGTCAGCACCCCAGTAGACCAGCACCTTGCCCCAGGGGACGCCTACGGCACCGACAGCCCCGGAACCCCGTAACGGCTCCTGGAGGGGGGGGTACGGTTACGTCCGCAGCCAACTCTCTCCCCGACTCTCACACACCGCAGGCACACTCCCCTGAATACTAATCATCAGCACCTGCACCTCATTTCTGGAACTCATTACCTCCTCCATTAAAGTCCATGCTAGACACACTTCGGTGTCTTGCCTCGTTGGTAGTTAACGTGTTTTCACCACCACTCCAGCCAGTGCTTTGAACTTACCTCTACTTCCTTGCTACATCCTCGTCCTGTTCCTGTCCTCTTTCTCTCGGTTCCTATCTCCTTGCGGTGTCTCAGTTTGTGTTTGTCGGTTTGTGTTTGCCCCTCAAGGCAGGTTTTATTTCCGTGTTTCTCGTTTCATGTGTGTGTGGCTCTCTGAGCCCTAGTCCTGTGTCACAATAATCTTGTGTGAAGTTTATCCTTCTTGTTTCCAGGTGGTTATCGTAACACCTGGTGTGCTGACGCTGGCTGGAGTTCTCATTTTGGAAGCCCCTCGCTCCTGCTGATAGAGATTCATATGGGCTTAGATGTGCACTCAGAGACTGTCAAGACAACTTTGCCCTGCTGATGATATAAACTATTTTGCTAAAATTATTTAGGACTTACAGTTGTGGAATAACCAAATGGACAACATGTTGGATTGTTCTCTTAAATGGATTGTATTTTTCTGGTTTCACCCAAATGAGAATAAGCTTCCCTTTTGAGTCTGGTTCCATTGAAGGTTTCTTCCTCATGTCAACTACAGAGTTTTTCCTTTCCACTGTCATCACGGTCTTCCTCATTAGGGATGTGTAGGGGTTGTAGAAAAATGTTAATTTTTTTTTTTTGCTTTGCGACAATGTTTATTGTAAAACACCTTATACAAATAAAACTGAATTGAATTGCATTGAGTATACAAATGGCGTAAATCAGCTAGCCAAATGACTCTTTGTTGGACAACATGAGTCTTAATGTATTCCAGCACTGAGGCGAATGCCCTCTCGTGAGCAGCAAATTCGAGCATTTGTTTCACATCTCTTGGTTTTTCGACTTTGCAAACACTGTGCTCATAGCTAGCGAATGTAGTATCGAACGATCGCAAACACAATGGGTGATGCTTGGCCTCAACAACTAACAGATCTACACCTTTGACTAGACTATATATTTTTTTGGCATGTGATTCTATCTGCTTCCATGCATTCTCCCTATTTTTCCCTAGACTGGAACCATTCAGCACATTCAGTTTTACCTTCTTTTCCAACCTTGATATCTTCTTTCTCGCAAAAGATGCACTGAGGAGGGAAAAGGGAGCCAGTGGCACTGGCAGTGGATTTTCTACGGCGTTGCTGTAGCAGGGCTGATTCTTCTGGCTCACTGTCTGTCAGGCGATCAAGGTTGCCAGTGAAGCGTTGATAACATGAGCGGTGACACCAAATACTATTCAAGTCATCAGGAAGGGTTAAGGGAATTTGGTTGCATACTAAATGCGATTTGGGAGTTGTGTGCTTGGGCGAGGCGTCAGACATGGATTTCGAGTAACTGATGCAGTTTCACAGTAGGATTTTCTTGTCTTAGTCTGCTCAAAGGAGTAAAACTGCCAGGATCAGTTAGCGATGGCACATGGACGATGTATCTACTTTATTCTCTTTCCTTCTCTCGCTTTCTTTTAGACATTGTGATTTGATACACATACTGCATTTCCATGTTTGCCTTGAAATTATATAAAAATAGCCATAATTTAGGAAAAAAGAAATATCAATGATAATAATATAACATTGGTACTGTACTAAATAGTATAAAATATTAATAAACTTGTGATACTCTGGACTGATAAAACGTGCCAAAATAAAATACCATTTCCAACTCACTAATTGCATTTTCCCCTTTGCCACTATCACCACAGTGTAGTTCTTTAATTGTTATCAAAAGTTATTGAATAGTACAAGACAAATTTCCTTAATAAAAATCACTTTAATTTTGCATAAGAACACACAGATGAACTTAGCTACGAACCAAGGTTCAAAATTTTTATAGCTTTATACAGTTGCTTTAAATGCAATACAAATCAGTATTAAGATTGTCTAAACCTAAAACATTAACATCGTTTGTGATAAAGAAAGAAATTCTGAATATTTTCTTACCTTAAATGTTCCGGTCTGAGGGTTTGTTAACATATTGGATTGACCAAGAGCACTGTATAGTTGTAAAATTACAATTAATCCTCAAAAATACAACTTGCCTAATAATTGTGCACACAGTGTATATTACCTGAAAATATGCTCCAAAATTTCGATGTAATTTTCTGCATTAATGCAGCCTATCTGGTGAAGCCAGGGTATGCCCTGAACAGCTCATTCACACTCACATTAATACCTATGAGCAATTTGAACAGCCAATAAGATTATTGTGCATGTCTTTGGACTGGGAGAGGAAACCGGAACACCTGGAAAAAACATTTACAAGCATGAGGAGAACATTCAAACTATACACAGAAAAAGCTCTCACCAAGCCTTACACTGAAACTCAGGACCTTTTTTCTGTATGGTGGATGTGCTAACCACTATTCCATCATGCCCGCCATAAGACACAACTATAACAATAACTAAGTCAAACACAAAAACAAACTTAATAGCCAAAGATAAACAAAGCTAAACCAAAGTCAATAAAACAAAACTACTTCGGCACGGCAATAAAATTGAGAAATAAAAAAACATGAGGAAAGAGCCATAAAACCTCACTTGGTTTTATGGCTCTTTCCTCATACTTTTTTATTTCTCAATTTTGAGAATGAGACAATCACTCGCCAAGTGCCGGCAAAAAACATATGTTTATTCATTCATTTGTTGAACCACTGATTTGTTGGAAAGGAATAGTCACACCCAGAAGTCCCAAAGCTTGTCTATATATATGAATATGCTTTGAGGAGTAATTATTCAATAGCATTGGATACACACTCACTGTGATGTTATTCCTTTTAATACTATTTTCTCATAGCTTGGCAAAGGGAGAAAATTGCCATATTCTCGAAAACCCGGGAAATCCTCTGTTTTACAAGGATGGAGATGTGATATTTGGAGCTATATTTTCAATACATCAGGGAACACAGATGCAGTCACTGGAATATACTGAAAAACCTCAACCTTTAATCTGCTTTAGGTTTGTTGTGGTTGAAAGTTCATTAGTGTTATATTGGTTCGTGTGGATTTTTCTGCTTTACAATAATCTTTCATTTTGCATTAGATTATTTAGATTTCCTAGAAAAGAAAGTTA
>JAOUQZ010034369.1:0-14241 GCA_028564935.1 Neosilurus hyrtlii
GTGTGTGTGTGTGTGTGTGTGTGTGTGTGTGTGTGTGTGTGTGTGTGTGTGTGTGTGTTGACCCTGCAATGGTCTGGCGAGCTGTTCAGGGTGTTCTGTTTTTCTTGATAAATTTGGACACTTTAGAATATAAATATCCATATAGGCTAAATAAATGAATGAATGAATGAATGAATGAAGGAAGGAAGGAATAAACAAACAAATAAATAACTGGCCGAACAAACAAACAAATAAACAAATAAACGAGCGCGTAAACATATAAATAAATAAACAAACAAAGCAGCTGAAATTAATTAAAAAGCAGAGCTGCTGGAGATGGCGAGAATTCGGCACAGTTGTTCTATCCAGTGAGATCAGGGGTCTGTAGTGGAACCCACTGAGTTGTTGATAGCTGAGAAAGCTGGACATGCACCCTGCAGATTTGTGCTTTAGAGTCTTATGGCTTTTTTTTCGCATTAACAGATTTTATCTGTGGAAGGAAATGAATAAGCAGTAGGTGGGCTTGTTAAAACGTCAGGATACGAGGACATCTTTGTTCAAAGACGTTTTACTATGAACGTTTTACTACGTTTCCACTTGAGTATGATGCCCTGAAGGTTATCCTGCTGTACAATGAATGTCATATTCAGATTGTTCCTGTTTTTGTTGTTGTTGAACCTTTCCATTTATCTGCTTGACTGGATGCTCTACGTGGTTGACTCTCAACTCAAATAATAATGATACTAAAATATCCAAAAAATTTCATTAATAGCAGCAGAAGTCAAATGGAATAGTCTTTTAGGGGTTTTTTTTATGTTGTTAATGCTGATCTCCTGTATAACCCGATGTTATGCTGAACACATTCCAATAAAATATAATGCTGACAAAAAATAAGAATAAGTGTCTAACTCCAAACACCAACCTAAAGATTTGCAGGCCATATAAGGGAAATTTGATTCAGAAATCCCAAACAGTTCTCAGTGCACAAATTCAAACACGAGCTTCGTGTCATAATCCCCTACAATCAGATTAACGTCCTATTTCCCAAGCCTTGAATCAACTTCTCTCGCTCTTGACTGAGCTTAGGTGCTTTTGTAACAGCCTAATCCTCGAGAGAATTAAAGTGCTCCCAGATGCAAGGGGAGAAAAATAAAGAACAATCCGAATCAATGCCTTTTCATTCACGTGGTAACGTAAACTTCTGTACAACAGTATGCAACCATCACATCCAAACGCATTCGGGTAATTCTCATAGAAATGCATATTTGATGTCCCACTCTGTAAATTGACAAAACATGACCTAATAATGAAAGCACCAGCATAAAATCAGTCATTTTCACTCAAAATCATCACTGATAGCAGGCTGTATTCAGTGAATAAATCATCAAACTTTTCCACATTTTCACTCTGTCATCCACTGAGAATACGTAACAATGTACGCTTACAGGTGCAGTGATTTTTAAGCAAGAAATTCACTTATTGACTAACTGGATTTCGCGCTCTGACGTTTGCCACTGCCCTCTAGTGCCAATTGCAAAATTGTAAAATTAAAACCTGAATTAAATTTGGACAGCGAATATACTTGTGTGACAGAGTTGACATAGTTCTTGGGGACATAACTTCATATGCTCGAAATACCAAAATTTATTAATTTTCTGTCTGTACATATACAGCTTAAATTGTCAACACATGAAAGTACTTTTATATCAGAACAGACCTGGGCAAATCCAATTTATCATCTTTTTTTAAAAAAACAATTGGGTATATAAAGAGTGGGACATAAAATATGCATCTCTGTGAGAATGGCCCATTCATCAAACCCGTCAACCTTTCCCTTGGTTCTGTTTGACTGAGATTGTGAGTTTGTTAAACAGAATCCTGGCCACACCCATGCACGGATTTCCACCAAACTTGGTGGAACCACTAACCTACCAGAGTCCCAGAGGTTTGTTAAGTTTAGATTGTGTAGGTCAAAGGTCAAGGTCAGAGCAAGGTCACAAAGTTTTGGAGGTAGATCAGAGAAACTTCGAAATGAATGCTGATAGATATGCTGTTACTATGAAACACTAACAGGCAACCATATATGGACTCTCAATTTAGACAGTTACCTTTGACCTTGTGTTACCTTTAAAGGTCAAACCCCAGATATTGCATAAACGCTCCAAACGAGAGAAATTGATTTGATTTGGTCATGTCCACATACTATAGAACATATTATAAAACAAGTGCATGGCCAATTAAACCATGAACTCATATATAACCTTTTGATTATATTGGATGGAGGTACCTTGCTTGCACTGTATGAGGTCTTCTCTAGTTGGCTGCTTCTCATTCTTTACATTTTTATTTTGGAGAAAATAGATATTTTGTGGCTGCTAGTAAAAAAAAGTGTGGTATCTTTTATCTTTTAAGTTTTATCTTAGTTTTGGAGCCTATTTCAGCTGACACTGGACAAAGGCAGGGTACATGCTGAACAGCTCACCAGACCATCACAGGGCCAACACACACCCACACACACACACACACACACACACACACACACACACAACCATTCACACTCACAATCAGGAACAATTCGGAACAGGCAATTAGCCTAATGTGCATGTCTTTTTACTGTTAGAGGAAACCAGAGTACCCAGAGGAAACCCATGTAGGCACAGGGATAGCATGCAAACTCCATACAGAAACACCCTTGACAAACCCAGAACCTTTTTGTTGTGAGGCAGACATTCTACACCCTGTGTGTTTTTTTTCAGTCTAAATTTCTTTCCTCTACAGTTCAGTCCATTTTTACTTTAATATCCTGAAATGTGATTTGATGAACTACTGACAGCGGTGCCACGGAAGTTAACCTTCACTTTTACATGACTAAAAAAGAGAGCGATGCGGCGACACTTTAGTACTTTCTACAGTCTAACTCTATCATCCCTCTATCTGTTCAAAAAGCTTCAAGCTTCAACTTTCATCCTGGCATCCTTGATTTGTAAAAGGTGTTAAGCATGGACGTCAACGATTGTCTTCGGAGATGATTTTAAAATAAAAAAATGTAAATATTAGCCTAAGGTATTTAATATTAAACATGTTTACCATACTGCCTCACGGACCAATAACCAACGCCAGTCGCGCTGTCAGGTTCGTTTTGTTCTGAAGTGCCGATACTGCACGAGAAAGCGTTCCCGGGTTTTAATAGCTGAAATTATTATGATTCATGAACAGGATTTAAAGTGTGTGGTGTTTCATTTGATCTAAATAATAGTGATTGGGGAGGTTTGACGACTACATGATATGAAGGATGTAGTGCAGACCAGGCGTAGATTTCAAGGAAAATAATGCTATTATTACAAAAAATCAGGAACAGTCATAGTCATGGATGGTCCAAAAAAAAAAAATGAATACACATTGTCTGTCAGTGATGTTCTGTTAAAAGAAAAGTTCCAGACATGAGAAGCAATTGAAGAGAGTACATCCAGTAAAAAATGCTTTGCCAAAAACCACAATTTATAGATAAACATCCAAAGGTCATCCCAAGATCGTGGGCTGGAGTGTAGCTGGTTTGAATTTAACCAAATAGGTTTCTTTGGTACTTGTGGTCAATGTGATGTGGACGAGAGACAGGGGATTGGAGAGAATGCGCTGATCTCTGCTGGCTATTAAAAGTAATGGTCGGTCTGTAGTAATGATATACCACAGGAATTAAAAAGCAGTGGAGAGTGATTGAGGACACCTCTTGGGGCACTCAACTTGGGAAATTTACACCCATAGTATCTTTTAATAAATTTTTTGTATCTATAAAGACGAACACAAACGTTCATTTATTCATTCATTTGATGAGTCACTGAATCCTATTAGGGTCACATGGAGGCTGAAGCCTACCTCTGCCGACTCTGGGTGAAGGCGAGGTACACCCTGAACAGCTTGACAGTCTATTGCAGGGTCAACACATATACAACCATTTACACCCATTATCACACATAGGGGCAGTTTGGAACAACCAGTTAGCCTAATGTGCATGTCTTTGGACTGTTGGAGGAAACCAGAGTACACGGAGGAAACTCATGCAAACACAGAGAGAACTGGAAAACACCACAAAGAAATGAGGTGAAATGGGGTAGAACCAAGGACCTTTTTGCTGTGAGGTGGACACTGTGCCACCCTTCTCTTTCTTGCCCAATAAAATTAAGGTCAATGAGTGACTCAGAAAACGCTCCTATAGCGCCAATCACAGGGTAAAAGTAGCAGTTGAAAGCCAATGTTATTTACATGTACACACACACACACAAATATGTTGTTCCACCTTTAGCCTTGCTTACAGCACGTGATCGTCACAACAGACTTAAGCAACACAACATTTATTTCTGTCCAGTGTCGGGTTCATTTCTCACCGACGTTTTGAATCAATGAGGGAAAAACTGAACCACTCCATAAAGTCTTGTCCAGCACATCCCCAAAATTTTCAACAGGGTTAAGATCAGGACTCTGGGGTGCCAATACATATGTGAAAATGATTCCCAGAACCACTCTTTCATAATTTGAGTCGCCATTTTCTATCCGTGCCATCAGGGTAGATAAAGTCCATTGATGTGATAACCTGCTCATTCAGTACATTTAGATCATCAGCTGACTTCATTTTATTGCCACAATAATGTTGCTAAGCCTCAACCGGACCAACTGGAGATACAATGCCATAGAGATTACGTGCTGTGATCAAGGATAAATGCGCTCTGTGAAATAATTCAAGTGTGCAACTTTTTCTTTGGCAGGAAAGTGTAGGTCTAGACTTTACACCATGGAAAGAAGAGGGACTTGATCACCCTTGGAATCGACGCATGGAAAAGTTACTAAATTAGCACCTATAGCAGTTATAAAACACAGAATGGAAAGAAACCACTCTTAGTTTCATGTTTACTGCTGTTGACAATCAATCCTCAGCTGACAGTTGAGTGTTATAATAATCTATTTGTGCCTGGCGGAGGTACTTTGCACTCTATGAGCGCCCGTCTATTTTCGGAGTCTGTTTTGTTGATATGAACAGCAATCCAAAGTGATTCATCTGGCTCTCCCTGGTTGGTATTTTTTATATGAGGTTTATATAAAGAGCTGTCAAGAAGGTACGTGTTGCCAGATTAGGGAGAGAAAAATCTATATAGCAACATAAACAAGACTTGTTTGTGTTTAAACTTACATCATTAGTAAAGGCAACATCTCTGCTGCAAAAAACATTTTCAGACCTTTGTAATGGACATCGTATGTATCGCCCTAGCGCTGTTTGGTCTGTAGAGTTTTAATCTTCCATGGGTTATTAAGTTTGTCAAGGAAGCCTGGGTATGTGGTGCTTTTTGGCTTTTGTGTTATCAAAAAAAAAAAACGGTTACATGTTGAGGAAATAACTATGAGATCTGAAAGCAACAGACTGGAAATCATTATTGTTGGTGTCCTGGAACAAAAAAGAACAGCTCCCAATTTTACTGATTTGACTCACAGCTGTTTTGGCTCAGGAAACAGACAAACACAGTGCATGATGCTGCGTTTAGTCAAGTATGTGCTAAAATGCACTGAATAAGAGCTAGGTAAATGGTGGACTGATGGTTCAGGTCAGTGGTGGCACAATAGTTAAAGGTTCAGGGTTACTAATTGCAAGCTTAAGGGTTCAAGTCCCAAACACCACCATCAGGACCTTGCACAAGCCCGTTAACTGTATGTATATATGTATGTATTCTCCCAGGCTCGGCAAGGGCAATTCTGTGTTTGCATGGGTTTCCTACAGGTACTTCAGTTTCCTCCAACAGTCCAAAGACATGCACATTAGAGTTACTGGATGTATGGAATTGCCCTCGGTGTGAGTGTAAGTGTGAAAGGTTGTGTGTGTTTTGGCCCTGTGATGGACTGGTGAGCTGTTCAGCATGTACCCTGCCTTCTACCAGAGTCAGCTGAGATAGGCTCCAGCCTCCTCAGCTAACACTGGAATGCGAGGGCGGTGTGCACCCTGAACAGCTCACCAGTCCATCACTGGGCCAACACACAATCACACCTCGGGTCAGTTTGGAACAGTTAATTAGCCTAATGTGCATGTATTGGTACAATGTCAATTGTAAAAAGCACTATACAAATAAAACTGACTTGACTTATTTGGACTTTTGGAGGAAACTGAAGGACCTGGAGGAAACCCACACAAGCACGAGAAGAACATACAAACACTGTACAACTGGCTCCCAAACCTTGTAACTCTCCATTCAGTCCCTATGGGGTACTTTTTTACTCTAATTATTATTATTATTTTATTCTGATGAAGCTGTTTACGTGGAAAAATTTAATTCCGGTTGAGCTTGAATCCCAGCAACGGATTATTAGGCTCTATGTTAAAGTAGCTTGTGTGTTTTAGACTGCACGGAATGTTAATGAGCTAAAAAAAAAAACACAAAAAACATGAACTGATAAAAATATGCAAAATATGAATATAGGGGAGTTCCAAATCTGTACCCCGCCATCGCCCAGAGTCATTGAGATGGGTGCCGACCTTCCCAAAAAATTAAGTATGATTAAGCAGCTTAGAAAATGAACAGATAAATAAATAAATAAATAATAAGTCACAGGTACACTTTGGTTATTTATTGGATGCCAGGCTTGAATGTGCTTGCAGGATTGAATCCAGCGTGTTGTACCTTTAATAAAAAAGGTTAGCACCAAATAATTAACAACTGTTAGAATGGAATCAGTCCCAGCACACAGACATCAGTCCAGGAGCAGCCTCAGGAACAGTTATACAGAGGCATACATTTTCACATTAAACCTGTTCTGAATTTAGCATAGAAACTGAACCAAACAGATTTGGAAAGAAATAATCTGCAATTCAAGAACAAATAATCAAAGTTTCTGTCTCACATCATTTCACCATCGGATCCTGCTGTGGTTTTATCTGCATTACAGGTAAAAAAAAATGCTGGTGTTATGGTTTGAACCTCGATGAACTACCAGGACCCAAAAGCATACCCGGAGACACAAGGGAAGTTAAAATATTTATTAAACAGAAATCGGAGAGTGGGGGTAATCAGGGACCCAGAGGGGTGAGCTCACGGAGCAAGTAATCCAGAAGAGAGCGTATTCCGTGTCGCAAAGATGGGGCAGAAGCGCTGAGCGAGTGGTCCGAAAGAGAGAGTCTTACTTGTCGCAGAGGTGGGGCAGAAGCACTGCGTGAGTGGTCCGGAAGAGAGTGTATTCCTCGGATTGGGGGGCCCGGTCTTGGGGTCAGGGTGGTCTTCTTGAGCCTCTCGTACAATCTGTTCAATCTCCCACGAGGCCGCTCCCACGATGCAGGAGGGGGAATGAGGTGGAGTCAGTTCCTCCGAACTGGAAGGGGGGAATTGAGGTGAGAGAGAGCATCCGGCTTGGTGTTCTGTGTACCAGGTTGGTAGGAGAAGGTATAGTTGAAGCGGCTAAGGAAGAGGGACTAACGGGCCTGGCGGGGATTAAGGCGTCTGGCAGACTGGAGATACGCCAGGTTCTTGTGATCAGTCCAGATGATGAAGGGGGTTTCGGAGCCCTCCAGCCAGTGCCTCCATTCCTGTAGGGCCCAAACAATGGCCAGCAACTCTCTGTTCCCTACATCGTAATTCTTTTCTGCCGAGGAGAAACGTCTGGAAAAGAAGGCGCAAGGGTGAAGCTAATTGGTCTCCTGATCCCATTGGGAGAGGACTGCCCCGGCCCCGGTATCGGAGGCGTCCACCTCCACCACAAACTGAAGGGTAGGATTCGGGTGCTTGAGGATCAGGGCTTGGGTGAAGAGGGATTTCAGCCGTGTAAATGCTGTGGAGGCTTCTGGTGTCCACTGGAAGGGGAAACAAGTGGAGGTGAGACATGAGAGGGGATTGGCAACCTTGCTGTAGTCCCGGATAAAACGGCGGTAAAAATTGGCCGAGAAAGCGTTGGAGTTCCTTTGAGTGGTGGGGACCAGCCAATCGACAACAGCTTGGATCTTGGAAGGGTCAGGTTGGAGTTGTCCCTTGGCAATGATGTATCCCAAGAACCCGACTGATGTGGCATGGAATTCACACTTCTCTGATTTGACAAATAAGCGATTCTCGAGAAGGCGTTGAAGTACGAGTCGGACATGCTGTTGATGTTGCTCGAAGGAGTGTAAGAAGATGAGGATGGACGACGACAAACCGTTTGAGCATGTCCCAGAGGACATTGTTCATGAGGGTCTGAAACACCGCCAGTGCGTTAGTGAGACCAAACGGCATGACCAGGTACTCGAAGTGACCAAGGGGGGTGTTGAAGGCGGTTTTCCATTCGTCCCCCTCTCTGATGCGGATAAGGTGGTAGGCGTCCCGCAGGTCCAGCTTGATGAATACCTGAGCATGGCAGAGGGGCTCGAAAGAGGGGTCGATGAGAGGGAGGGGGGCCTTGTTCTTGACGGTGATGTCGTTAAGCCCTCTGAAGTCGATGCAAGGACGAAGGGATGAGTCCTTCTTCATGATGAAAAAGAATCCAGCACCCAGAGGAGGGGAGGAGGGCCGGATGAGTCCAGCGGCTAGGGAGTCCTTGATATAAGCCTCCATGGCCTCCTTCTCGGGCAAGGATAGGTTGTAGAGGCGACTGGATGGTAGAGAGGCTCCCGGAAGAAGATCAATGGTGCAATCATAGGGGCAGTGAGGGGGTAGTGCCCGGTCCTTACTGAAAACTGAAGCAAGGTCATGATACTCAGGTGGCACCAGGGAAAGGTCAGGAGGGGCCTGAGGTGTTTTGTGACCTCCCAAGGGAGGAAGTGCTGACAGGAGGCAGTGAGAATGACATTCGAGGCTCCAACTGGTGATGGCTGTGTTTCTCCAATCGAAGTGAGGGTTGTGTTTTTGGAGCCAGGGGTATCCGAGAACAAGTGGGGAGGTAGGTGATGGGATGACCCCATCCATTTCTGGCCAGAGTATTCTGTTATGGTTTGAACCTCGATGAACTACCAGGACCCAAATGCATACCCGGAGACACATGGGAAGTTAAAATATTTATTAAACAGAAATCGGAGAGTGGGGGGGAATCAGGGACCCAGAGGGGTGAGCTCACTGGGTGAACTATCCGGAAGAGAGTGTATCCCGTGTCGCAGAGATGTGGCGGAAACGTGGAGCAAGTAATCCGGAAGAGAGTGTATCCTTTGTCGCAAAGATGGGGCGGAAGCGCCGAGCAAGTGGTCCGGAAGAGAGAGTCTTCCTTGTCGCAGAGGTGGGGTGGAAGCACTGCGCGAGTGGTCCGGAAGAGAGTGTATTCCTTGTCACAGAGGTAGGGCGAAAGCGCTGAGCGAGTAGTCCGAAAGAGAGTGTATCCCTTGTCGCAAAGATGGGGCAAAAGCGCTGGGGCTCGAGGAGGCACTGGAAAAAGAAAAAGGAGACAGCCATAAGTATCGGTATTTGAAAACACTTGACTTAAACTAATGGTTCTTTAAGAGAACTGGCCGAGATACCGCATGGCAGCGAGAATACCCTGGCGCCGGAGACGCCTCCTCGCTGGGTTTAAATGCTGACGGTGATTGCCGAGGATCCGAAGCCGATGTGCAGGAGTGGGTGGAGCCGGTGCCGGTGGGAGCTGCCCCATCTCTGAAAACAACATGCACAAAACACACGCAGGAAAACAAAGACCACACAAACCTGAGCAAGGATGCCATCACCACACCCTTTGCATTGCAGCTGCAGGCAAAGGGAGAGTGAAAGCAGTTAGTGAGAGTTTGAAAAAGGTCACAGAGCATCCAATGTGCTTGTTGTGCTGGACATGTCTCTGACAGTGCATCAAAATCTTATCTGTATGTTAGTCCCCACAGATTTTCACGGTACCATTTCCCCCAGGCTTTTAAATGAAGCAACATGCCTAGTCATCCACACAACCTCAATCCAGATCCCAAATGAAAAAAAAATAGCACTTTCCCTCTCTCTTTATTACTCTTACTTACTCACTCACACACAAACGTCTCATTTTCCCTCCATTAACATAATTGCAGCGATACCACAATTTCAAAAATATAACACACATTAACACTCATTGGATACTGACTGACTTCCCTCATCGTAAAAAACAAATAAACTGCAAAAGTAGTTCTCTAAATCCCTTCCTAGCCAAAAACCAGGACAAATGTAATAAAATGACATTTTTCCATGACCCACTGATGTGTGGACACAGTGGTATGCTTATGCCAACCGTGGGCAAATGGGATTTAAGTAGAATGGACCCTTTAGCATTACTCATAAGTGTGCTTTAGCAACCAGTCTAGGAGATGAATACTTAAACAGAAAGAGTACGTTAAGCTGTTTATTAGGTTTGTGGTAAAGTTTTGCATCATCCTCTTGCTGTCAGCATGTTCCAGTAGTGTCCAAGAGAAATTGAGCATCCTGGCACAGTATGTTTTTCAAGCATTGTTCCAATGTCCAATGTTGTATAAAATTGTCATTTTATAATTTAGTAAATGTCAAGCAATAATTCCCCAAAAGTACTTATCTCCAATGGGAAAGTTTGCACTGATATTAAGCCAACACTTAAATGTGTACTTACATATATTGCTCTCAAATGGAACATGAGTCAATGAAACAATTAAAGCAAAATATTCTATTCTAAGTAACAATAAAACCTTATTTACTTTTATAATAATCCACAAGGAAGCAATCAAATACACACTAGCAGCTAGTTTAAATGACTAGCATTGACATCAATGTTTACACTCATATCAAACAATTCTAACGTAGCCTTTTAGATTTCAAAACCAGCCCAAATAATTACAAAACACTGAAAAAAATGCTGTAAAAAGTCAATCTTTGTTTCTGTTACTTATCCAACAGTGTATATATGAGGGTTGTCCTCTCTGCTGTCCTTTCAAAGGCTGCATTCACACTGCAAGCCTATGTGGCCTGAATCTGATATTTCCCCCTTATGTGACTCATATCTGATTTTTTTTATTCCAGTGTGAACACCGAAAAACATCAAATCGGATCTGTGCCACTTTTATATGGGGTACTAAATCGAATACAGGTTGAATTTTTTGAAATGTGACCTCAGTCTGAACAGTAATGCGACCTGTATCGGAATTCAGTGCGACCTTGACATTACTCTCGGTCGACATTCGTCATAATTATGTGGAGCCCCTGAAGACAAAAAGAACAAACATTTTGGATATAGTCAATGTCACTAAAGCCCGTCACGTCACAGTCCCACCACTGTTGGCTCCGATTCCGCATTCATACAGACTTCTCTACAGAGTTAGCAGCTATTGCTCCAAAAAAAGCCAGAGCGAGAGTTTTTGGCTCTCTTTATCTTCATTCTTCTCCTCATCATCTGCTGACACATTTTTCTGCCTCCACTGCATACTAACTTTAAAATAAAACTGTCAACAGTAACATCTCCCAACTCCACGTTTGTCATCGTGCTACGTCAGACTCATGTGTTTCTATTGCACATACCGGCCACTGTGGGGGCTTAAAATGTTCACACTGCAGTCTGTTATAGGTTACATCTCTAAATTAATGTGAACAGCCACTCGAAAAAAATTGGGTCTGAAAAAAAAAATCGGATTCAGGCCACTTGGCTTGCAGTTTGAACGTAGTGAAATAGAAGATTCTGTAGTATGCAACAAAGCTGGATTCAAATAATAGCATCTTAATAGCATCTGCTTTAACATTAATTATAAGAAATGCAGATATCTAAAAATAACTTAAAAATAAAGCAAAAGCAAATTAGCAGTGAGATATGCTGGCAGCACTGTTCATTTGAAAGAAGAGTCTGAGGAAATGCAGATTAAAGCTCAAGGCAAGTCTTGGATCAAGACTTGAAATATGCAAATGAAGAAAGAGTTAAAGTAGATGACTACAAAACATTTTATGCTTCATGGCATCTTTGGGAGCATACCCAGCCTACCCATGCCATGCAAACAAAGCAGATTAGTTAAAAGCTAAATGGACTGTGTTAAAATAAATAAATAAATGGGCTGCTAATGTATTAATGTGCAATGTTTATTTCTACAGGAAGGTTTGCAGTGACCATTTTGCATAATATGTGTATGTAGTGTCTGTTCTTTTCAGTGTAAAACATTACTTCATTGTATAATCAGTGAACAGGGTCTATTATCAATACTTTTCTGTCATATTTAATTTTTGTTTTGTTATACACACCGTAATATTATAATTCTAGAATCAGGATTGAGAGATAAAAACTTTTCTCAAACATGCAGATAATAACTTTTCTTAAACTAGTCAGGCTCATGTGTATGGTGTTTTTGTAAATTTTTATATTTTATCTGTGTATCACAGTATATTGGATTTGAAATTATATTTAATACATCTATGGCATTTGTCAGACAACCTTATTCAACTTACAACTTACATTTTTATCTCTTGTATACAACTAAGCAGCATTGATCAAGGGCCCAACACTGGTAGTTTGATGGTAGCACAGCAGGAATTCCAAGTCTTCTTCTCTCTAAAAATATCTTCACTTAATCCATTTACTTCACTATCAATCATTTTCCAAACTGTTAGAGTCCTGTCAGTGGACAGGCCTGTTGCCTATCTCAGCCGACACTGGGTGAAGGCGAGATGCAACCTGAACCATCGCAGGCCAAAAAGAAAAAGGTAAATTTTATAAAAAAGGTATATCATCCATTCATTCATTTTCTAAGTTGCTTCATCCTAATTAAGATAGCCAGGGCATCCCAGGGCCAACACACACATTGATGATTTGGAACAGCCAATTAGCCTACTGTGCATGTTTTTGGACTGTGGGAGGAAATCAGACTACCTGGAGAAAACCCATGCAAGCACGGGGAGAATATGCAAACTCCACACTGAAATGCTTGAGCTTGGGAATTGAACCTAGGCCTTCTTGCTGTGTGGCGGATATGCTTACCACTACACCACCATGCCACCCACAAATATGCCAATGTTTTAAAAATATTATAATAATAATATTTTTAATATAATAATAATTATAAAAAGAAATTGAATTAAAATAATAATAACATGGCACCTTTGATGGGAGACCACCCAGTTTCAGGTGAGCAAATTATAGGAAACTCAAAGTTATTTGAGATGTAAAATTAATTTAACATTTAATATTTAGTGGCATATCCTCTATATCAATTAGGCTTGTACCACTTCTTTTTATTTATTTTTTTTTTTTTTTTGAGGTGGTTTCCCCCACAGTCTCTTCGTCTGAAAATAAAATGCATGCTCACTTTGATTAAGGTAGGAATCTTTTTTTTGTTTGTTTGTTTGCTTTGGCCATAACTTTGGATCACTGTCATGCTTTATGGTGCTGTTTTCACAGTCTTTTTCTGCATTACACTGGATTCATTTTTTTTGTAACTTGGCTGACAGAATGTTTCTCAAAATTTCTGAAATTATTCTCCTGCAAACATCATGATTTA
The DNA here is from genome assembly GCA_028564935.1 of Neosilurus hyrtlii. Taxonomy (NCBI): domain Eukaryota; kingdom Metazoa; phylum Chordata; class Actinopteri; order Siluriformes; family Plotosidae; genus Neosilurus; species Neosilurus hyrtlii. Next base: position 13,370 of record JAOUQZ010034369.1, read on the forward strand.
CATCAGCAATAAAGACTACTTAGCTTCTTCCATAAGCAGCCATCAAAGCCCAAGCAGTTACACTGTATCCACTGTGCTTGGCTGATGATCTTGTATGTTTTTCATCATAAGCAGATGCTTTAATTCTCTATTTTGACATTTCTATTTATGTGGTGATGGTTAATCTTGGTTCCAGAACATTTGAGGCTCATTTCTTTATTTATTTGGTAAATTTCCTTTCTGATTCTTACTGCTAATGAGTGATTTTATTGTATGGTCCCTTATCAAGGTGATGTTATGGTTAGCATGTCCACTTCACATCAGAAAGGTCCTTGGTTCGAATCCTCAACCAGGGCATTTCTCTATGGAGCTTGCATATTCTCCCTGTGCTTACATGGGTTACCTCAGGGTGCTGCAGTTTCCTCCCACAGTCCAAAGATACACACTTTAGGTTAATTGGCTGTTGCGAATTGGTCCTAGGTGTGAGAGTAAGTGTGAATATTTATAGGCCCTACGATGGACGAGCTGTTCACTGTGTACCCCACCTTTACCCAGAATTGCCTGAGGTGTGCTCCAGCCTTTCCACAACCCTAGTAGGATGATTTGGTGAATGAATGAATCAATAAATTAATATTGATGAATGGCCTCTATATTTCTGCTCCTCAAAGTGTAGTTTGGAATAGTTTTTTATTTTTATGGGTTGAAATTTATGTAATTTACATGTATAATAATGTTAAAAATAACTCTGTTCATCATGTGTAAGCCCATTTATAAATTGAGCCCATAGTGAAACTAACAATCATAATAAAGTGAAACAAACTTTATATATATATATATATATATATATATATATATATATAATTTATTTTTTTATTTATTTATTTTTTTATTTA
>JAOUQZ010034399.1:0-11404 GCA_028564935.1 Neosilurus hyrtlii
CCTCTTTAACATTATATATAAGAAAAAACATTGTAGGGAGGAAGACAGGGGTGTTTTTACTTCTTATATTCATTTAGCTACTTTCAAAGTCCACAAAACAGTTCAAAAACCCTCCACAAAATCCTTCAAATAGCGCTTTATGACATTGATAGTTTTTCATTTTTATTCTTTTTCAAATACAGGACAGTCGTGACAAGCATTTCGCTACATATTGTACTGTGTATTATTTTGTATGTGACAAATAAATTTTAAATTTGAATTTGATTTGAAACAAGCTAGTTCATTCTTTTTTCATACCACTTATCACGTTAGATTAACAAATCACCTGTCCCTGGAGATCACAAATTTGAATTCAGGTTGATGCCGCAGCCATTTGCAGAGTCCCCGAATATATGTGTGCAAGCAGTTTGTAAAGATGTGGGTAGAAGTATAACATGTCACAGTAGGTCGGTGGTGGTTGTGTGATAGGGAGGCTATACTTAATGGGTGGGCATTGGCCATAATTAAATGAGGGGAGATAAATTAGGGGGTAAATCTAAAAAACTATTACAAAAAGGTCACCAGTCTATTGCAGGCCTTAAACAAACACAAACAACCATTTTTGGGCCAGCCGTAGCCTGCAAGCTCACCAGGCCATGACAGGGCAGAAACACGCTGACGGCAACTTAATAGCCTACTCTTTATGAAAGTAGGCAATGTTTCTTTTACATGCCTCTCACCATAGACAGTGAGAGACATGACTTGCCTTTGATATCCTAGTTAGCTGCACTAGGGGGACTGTAGTGACAAGCCAGTGACAGTAGGGCTTGAACCCCCAACCTTGGGAGTGCTCAGTAATTCAGCACCCTACCACCGGGCCACCACTTGAATTCATTTCCATTATTAACAAAGCTAGAATAGGCAGGTTGCATATGATTGAACCAAGTGGATATCAGTTAAGACGCCCATTTACATATACATATGCATATACATATGTGGGCAGTTCACACAGAGCCATTATGAAAACCATAGCCAATCCTATATGAGGCCCATGTTTTAGCCCACTGACTACCCACATGGTTCCCACATACAAGTGGTGACTTTTTCTAGTGAATTTGTTCACATCACAGCTGCTGTTATACAAGTTTACACAGCAGGTTTGTTTATTTCACAGTATAAACTTTTTTCTTTTCTTTTTTTGCAGCCAATCAGCGCTAACCATGACCGTATTCAATCAATCCATGATCACCACTATTTGTTCCTACCTCTTGCCTCTTTGTCCTTTATATTAAAGGGTTTTTTTTTAAGATGTACAAGTGGACACAGTTTTTTTTAAAAACCTTTTAGCCTTTTGTACTCAAATCTATTAAAACAATGATGTACACAGCACTGAATCCTGGTGAAAAGACAAAGCATGACCCTGAAAACATGGCTGTTACATCACATCTGAATTGCAGCCTGCTATTAGAGCTCCTGCTATAAAAAGATGAAGCACCTTTTGACCAATTACTCTCTTACTCACTCACTCATGTGCCCAACCGCCTAACCCTATAAGGGTCACCAGATCATTGCAGTGCCGATAATCACATGCAACCATTCACAATCACATCTACACCTGGTGCAATCTGGAACAGTCAGTTAGCCTGATATGCATGTCTTTGAATTGTGGGAGGAAGCATAAGTACTCAAAGGGAACCCATACAAGCACGGGAAGAACATGCACACAGAACTCCACACAGAAATGCCCATATATAGGATGTATAGTGTTTGCTCACCTATAATTGCAAGCTTGTTTTGAAATTCATCGTTTTTTCTCTGCAACTGGTTTCTCTGTATAGTTAGGTTGTTGTAACTGGTCTGTAACTGGTCTTTCTCTATAGTCAAATTGGTGTAACTGGTCTGCAACTGGTTGTTTTTCGTTGTCACGTTGTTGTATTTGATCCACAGCACTGTGACGGCACTCAGAAGGAGAACACACAGCAGCAGCGCACACACTACGGTCACTCTGTAACACCTGATCTGTGTAGTGCCTCCTCCTAGAAGGTAATGGATTCAGAGACATGGGAGCTGTAGTTGTAGGTAAACAGTTTATTCATTATGTGTGATTACTTCTAGGATCTAGTAACCACTCAAATCCCCACCTGTAGTTTTGCCCCAAAGGGTCAGAGTCTAAAGCATTGACTTCCTGGTCCTCATTACTCACTTCTACCTATCTTGTCTGTTCATTATTTATTTATTTATTCTCTTTTTTTGAATGAACATTTTTTTGGTCTTTGTTTTATTACCTTATATTTATGCTTATTAGTGGTTCTTACACTACCATGCATCTAATCACATAAGAATAGAATATTGTTCACAAATCGGTCTAAATCTGTGTTAGTGAGCACTTCTCTTTTGGCAAGATTATCCATCTACCTCACAGGTTTGGCATAATAAGATGGCAGCATGAAAATTAGGCAACATGAATATTGCACAGGTGTGCCTTAGGCTGCCCACAAGAAAAGACAAAATTTCTAAAATGCGCAGTTTTATAACACAGCACGATGCAACACATAATCAAAGAATGTCTGCACAAACTCTCAGAAACCGTCTCAGGGAAGCTCATCTGCATGAACAGACGCCTCCCCGCCCAGCAATACTGGAAAATTGCATATTTTAGAGTGGCTTTTTATTGGGGGCAGCCTAAGGCACACCTGTGCAATATTCATGCTGTCTAATCAGCACCTTGTTATGCCACACCTGTGAGGCGGGTGGATTATCTCGGCAAAGGTGAAGTGCTCATTAACACAGATTAAGACAATTTTGTGAACAATATTTCAGAAAAATAGGCCTTTTGTGTGCATAGAAAAAGTTTTAGATCTTTGAGTTCAGCTCATGAAAAAAAAAGTTTATATTTTTGTTGAGTATAAATACAATCATACTTTTGGTAGTCATCAGGTAATAAATACAACATTTGGGAATGTACTGTATACATAATAGTTCGAAACAAAGCAGAACACAGAGGTCTCTGTCCCAAAGACTTTCCTGTTTGGAAAAAAAATTTTCATTTTACTTACTGATACTGGACACTTCTTTCACCAATGTTAAATGAAACGGTTCTAGAAATGATAAATGGTTAAAAATGTGTTTAAAACTTTATCATAAATATGGTTTAAAAGGTTTGTGTAAACTTCATGCAAACAAGTGTGTAGCTGGTGTCTTTGATTATCTACTCCACAGTCGTTATTAAGACATACCGTCTACATGTTTTCTGTGAGCTGCGGGAGATATTTCAACCCAAAGTTTGTACTTTTATTGTTTCATGTGTTTATTTTAGTGTGCAGGTGTATACTAGCACATCAGCTAACGTGTTTATTTTGTTAGCATTTATTAGCAAAGTGAATAGACTCTTAGCGAGTTAGCTGTATAGCTATCCAGCTTTCGCTAAAGGTTTAAGTTAATTGTTTTTCGTTGTGAAAACTGTGAGGATTTATTAAGAATGTGGTAGAGTTATCAAGCTAGTGCTCAAAGGTCCTTTACTACACTGGAGAGTCCACGCCATCTCTGGAAACTTTTGCCACCGTGTGCATCACAGGACACTGACAGACCAGTAACATCAGAAGCTGCAGAGAAGCACTATTCCCAGATTCCTGCCTGCTGTTCTGTTCTTCATTAGAGGACAAGAGACCAGTAAAGTTGTGGATTAGATGCTGAACTGAAATGAGGTACAGCATATTTTGTTTTATTGCTTTCTGAGTGAAACGGCCAATAGTTTTGGTCCACTCCGCTCCAAAGCAATGCATCTGGCATCTGGGTTTGTTTTATTTTGATAATTTATGCCGGCTTGTGTGTGTGCATGTGTGTTTGAGTGTGGGCCCACTGAATAAGGTGTTTATCTAAATTGACAATAATTTGCATATTTTGTTGATTGGTAACCTGTTTTCTAGTTATTGAATTTAAGGGGAAATATTACTGCGATTCACATCATTAGACATTGGGAAGGTATTTCAGTGAACCTAAACGTGATTTATTTATTTATTTTATACATTTCTAAGTAAAAGGAACTTTATTTTGTTTAACAGACCAATACTTGCGTGATGTTTGTACTAACAATTGATCATATAGTGATACATTTGTTTTCTTGCCATATCATAGATATATTTGTTTGAGAAGTATAGTTTGCTAAAGGATTAAGTTAACCCAGCCAATAGTATTAAGAAGATAGGTAATCATAAATAAATGAAAGGACCCAAGACAAGTAAAGTGTATTTGGGAAGAGCAAGACTTTAATAATTCATTACACTATCCTAAACTAATTGATTTAAAGAACTCAGGGCCCTTCTCTAGTGTACATAGGGATAAGTGGGCTACAACAATATACTCAGAAGAACACTTCAGTATCAACATGTATTTGTATTGCAGGTGACCCTATTATCAGAGGAGCTGTTACAGAAAATAAGACTTCTATCCAATCAGATTTGAGATTTCAACACATCTTTGGTCTGTGCTCTTTTTATTTTACTTCAATATTGTAAAAACTTTTAGGGAAATTTGATTGCAAAAAAAATTATTACCTCTGCTTTGAGTTTGTAGATTCCTCTGCATGTCATCAACTCTAAAATTGTCCACACGTTCTGCCACTGTCTGTATATACTCTCTGTGCAGTTCAGTTAAATTCACATAGTCAGAAACCTCCTCAGGCATCTTTATACATGCAAAACTCATGTTGAAAACGTTCTGTCTGCTGTACCACTCTGGAGATTTTGATGAAATCGTTAATAAGGAAGCAATATTAAAAGTGTAGTTATAAGGAAGTCACTAATTTCCAGCACAACTGAATACCATCCCTGTGGTTGGGCGACAACTGTGTTGTGATGCCTCTTAGCCTCTCTTTGTCATTAGCATTAGCGCTGTACTTAAGTTAATAGATTTATAAAACAACTGTGCCTCACAAGACTCCATAAAGAAGCCATTATTCTTCTGTTTTTAAAAAAATTGCATCCTACTATATGATTCAGCCCCCAATTCCATTCTGGTCCCAGCCTGCTCAAAACAAACAAAACTAAAACACTTTTAGGGTTTAGGGTTTAAATGTGTTCTGGCGAGCTGTCTAAGGTGTCCCCAGCCTTCACACAGAGTCAGCTGAAATAGGCTCCAGAATCCCCGCAACCCAAATAGGATTAAGAGGTTCACCCAATGAACCTCTCTCTCTCTCTCTCTTTCTCTCTTTCGACCATGCTCCTTTAGTGTTCAAGGTCATGTCCAAGCTGTTCACTGAAGTTTGGAAGAGTTACCGTCTTTATATAAGTTTTTCATGACTTCACAGCTCAGGGTATGTTTATGGACTGTAGGCTGAATTTCCCAAGACTTGCTTAATTCTTAAAACATTAGTTTAGCACTTCACTGGCTTCAGTGAATTTCAGTCTGCCTGTGACGGAAAAATACATTTACATTAGGTCAACTAGCTAGTCTACGTTATCAATAGGTGTGAATGTGAGTTTGAATGGTTGTTCGTGTCTGTGCCTGCTGTAGACTGCTGACCTGATCAGGGTGTAACTGCACCCCTCTCCCAAAGTTGGGATTGGCTCCAGCTTCCCCCTGCAACCCTGAAAGATAAGCTGTAGAGTTAATGGATGGGTTTTGATCATTACTATTATTATTCTATTATTTTTATTTTTTTATGATTATTATTATAAAGTTCAGACTGATTTGAACTAAAATATTGAAATATGTTAAAATATTCTGACAAGAGGAGGGTCATAACTAATGACCAAGGGTCCTTTTAGTTTCTTCATTCACGTTGCACCGACAGAACTCTTCTTGAAATCCTGGCTGTTCCAAGAAGTGCTACAAGTCCAAGTATCTAAAGCCTATTTTGAAATTGGTTTGTTATTCTGCCCAGAGGTCCAATAACAATAGGTATCACCTCAATTTTCCTTAATTTCCACAGTTGAATGCTTTCATCTTTCAAGTTTTGGTATCTGTCAATTTTTTAATTTCTTCTTCTCAAATAAACATTCATGCCCTGGTACAGCTATATCGATCATCCAGCAATGTTTTCTTCTTTCTCAATCACAATCAAATCCGGTCTCACATTGTCACATTGATCATTGAAATTCCACACAATTTTGATTGTTTCATATTTCAGTACAGGTAGAGGTTTGTTTTCATACCACTTGCCAGCCCGTTCCAAGCCAACACAACAACCAATGTACAATTTGGCCCACATTGTCATGCCTTCTCTTGTACTCCCATTGAACTAATGAACTACACTCAATCCCAATATGATTGTTGATTTTACTCTCAATATGATTGATGGTTTCTCCAGCTTTTCCACATACCCTACAAGGTGACATTTGTTATGATATGACTCCGGAGATCAAGAAGTTAGTAAACAAGATGTAGTTTATTAACAATAAAAATCGCGCAGCTCCAACAAGGATAGATGATGATGTGAGTAACACGGCAGTGTGTATATGTGTCCTTATCAGTGAGGGGAACCAAGTTGCAGGTGAAACTGATTAGAACTCAGGAGCTTGGCTCTGGTGCGTGCACTGTGTTCAGAAGCGACGGCACTGGATAGGTTTAATTACGAGTGAATGAGTGCATGTGTGATATTATTTGATTAATTTTAGATTAATTACTTAATTTTGGTTGTGTTTACTGTTTCATGATAAGTTTACATCAGGTTTAGTTTTTTTTCCTTTTATTAATATTATTATTGTGATTGTTTTTTTTTTGATTATTGATTGTTTTCTGTCTGTTGTGTCCTGGGATGGTTAACTGTACTGAGTGTCCACTTGTCCACGCGTGTTGGGTGTTTTTTGGTTTGTTTGGTTTATTTTGACGTTAGCTGCCATCCACTTGTTTCCAGCGTTCTCTTATTGTTTCTTTTGGATTGTATTCTTTATGGAATGTCTGTGATTTTATAATTGTTAAAATAAAATGGTATTTATTTTTGGTAACCAGGTCTCATGCCTCTCCTTGAGCCAACGTGTGTGCCTATATATTAATTCTCCAGGTAAAATTCCTGGGGTGGCGTAGTCGGTTTCTTTATTTATATTTATTTGGAATTGGTTAATTTACATTAAAACAAAATATCTGATATGTGAGAAAAATAAAAAGACTACAATTTTGATTTGAAAACAGCATAAATATGACTCACAAAATCACGTCTTATATTTTGATATTTTATTGAAATAATTTTTTGAAGGCAGATTTTTTGATTATAATTAAAGACTTAAAAGGAAACCTTAAATCATCTTTGAACTTTAGGCATAAAAGGACCAGGAAACCTTAAATGAACCCCTTTATATTCATTTCAAAGCATACAAATCTGCGACTCTAGCATTAAAAACTATACAATTTGTCTCAGTCTAATCTTAAGCTGTGCTCACACGATACTGGTCATGATCCCGATTTGCTCAGCGTTTATTCTGGTGGAAATCGGAGAACATCGGTACACACTGGAAAACATTGAAGAAGAGTGAAATATTTCGGGATTGTTAAAAATGTTTTTATATTTTTTGTGTTTGTGTTTCTATAAGCATGAGCAACATTAGTACACATCAGTGAACACTGGTACACATTGGTAGTGATTGGTGTAACAGTGATAAGAATTTAGAAATATGGGAGCAACATCTACAGAACACTGGTACAAATCGGAGTGATATCGGTATAAATCATAATGACATTGGATGAAACATGGGAATAACATTGATACATATCGGTATACATCAGAGAATATCGGTACATATCAGTACAACATTAGTTGAAACATCTAACATTGGAATATGATTGGGGGAAATCGGGATCATGATCGGTATTATTGAGCTCAGACTAAAACCAATCCAACACTCTGACTCTCTGAGACTGACTCTTAAAACACAGCTATCTCAATTACATTATTTTATCAACACAATTCTGCATCAGAATCATTAGAAATATACATTTATTTAAGACATGAACAGTCTCTGTGTTCTTTGTGTTACTGATCGATTACTGAGTGCACTCTTTTTGGTTAAAAATTGGGTATTGATCAGAAAGACCCTGTGCCTGCACAGATGAAAACATTCTCTATAGACAGGTCTTTACCAATGATCACATTCTAACTGCTCTATCTTGTGTGAACTGCATGCAGTGCTTTCTTAGAACTGTGTTGTCTTGGTGTTTCACTCCCAAGAGAGGTGAGGTAAGGTAAAATTTGAATGGAGGTGGAGAGTTCTCTGTTTGTATTCATAATATTTATTGTACAATAAAAACATTAGACAGGTACAACCTAACATTCTGAAAATGACAAAAATAAAGAACAGCATGTAATAATATTATCATTAAAATGCATTCTGTAAATAACTGATTTTTATAAAAGCACATTAAATTATAAAATGATACATATCACTGAAACATACGTATCTCGCAGATCCAGTTTTTTTCATTAGAACAGTTCTCATCATTCCAGGCATTGTTATTTGAGGAACTGAAAATCACAGCACAGTCCTCATCACCTACATTATTTGGTTCCCACCGATTCCAGTACCTAAAACCCAGAGAATCAGAATCAGCTGTGTTCAATTTCTTTCAATTCCACACATATAATAAATCCTCTCAGTCTCTGTTTCCTGAAATGTACATCTAGAATATAAAATAATATGAATAATAAAGGGAATAATTTGCAGTTTTGTAAGCAGGAGAATAGTTTTAATATTATTGATTGTACTACAACTTAAAAAAAGAGACATTAAAAGAATCTGTTTCTTACGCAGTGATTAGTGGAGTACTGTCCACCCATTTCCATTCTCCCTCTTTAGCGCTGTCAGTCAGACCAATCCAAGCTGTACTGTCGTTCAGCTGTTTAATGATGAACTCCTGTAAATAACATCACAATAAAAATACTTTAAGTCTCTTTCGGATTTTATTGCTCTCTCTCTCTCTCTCTCTCCCTGTCTCACACACACACACACACACACACACACACACACACACACACACACACACACACACACACACACACACACACAGACCTGTTTCGCTGTACTGTTTATGATAACCAGATCTGCTCCTTTGTTCCTGCAGTCCTGCCTGCTATCACCCCAGTTTTTCATCTCATTAGAGATGTAGTAAAAATTGGAGCCGAATCTGAAACATCTTTTATCTGTAGGGATAATTTCAGTGTTCAAAACACACACTTTCAAAATGGTAATCGATGAAGGCAAAGAAACATTTAGCAAAACAAAACAAAACTAACAAAAAGGCAAAAAAAAAGCATTCAGGTTTTCTTAAAGATAAAATAAATACAGGGAATATTCATTCATACATTCATTTTGAAGAGGGGCACTGCAGTGTACCCCAACCGATCCTGTTTGTGGTATTCATGAGCTGGATCTCAATGCATAGCTATGGAGAGGAGGGTGTCAGGTTCAGGAATCTTGGAATTGCAGCTCTTCTTTTTTGCAAGTGATATTGTTCTGTTGGCTTTTTCCAAGCGTAATCTTCAGAATGCAATGGAGTGGATCTCAGCTGAGTGTGAAGCAGGCGGGAAGAGAGTCAACTCAGATTGAGTGAAATCTGAGGCCATGGTTTTTACTGGAAACATGTGGGTTCCTTTCTCAGAGTCAGGGAGGCTATGAGACTTTTCCTAAAGTGGAGTAGTTCAAGTATCTACGGCTCTCATTCACAAATGATGCTTGAATGGAGTTTGGTTCTGCTTCAGCAGTAATAAGGGTGGTGCATTAGTCCATTTGTCCATAAGACAGAGTTAAAACGAAAGGCAAAGTTTTGTTTTACCAGCCCATGGGCATGAGATGTGGGTAGTGACCGAAAGAATAAGATTGCTAAGGTGCAGCATAAGGTGCTGAACTCAGATATCCAAAAGGAGCTCAGGGTACAGCCACTGCTCCTCCACATCGAAAGGAGTCAGGCATCTAATTTATTGGTTCGGGCATCTGATTAGAATGCCTCATGGGTGTCTTCCTTTAGAGGTTTTTAGGGCACATCCAACTGAAAGGAGGCCCTGGGGAAGACCTAGAACTCTTATATATCCCGTCTGACCTGGGAATGCCGCAGGATCCCAGGAGGAGTGTCACTGGGGAGAGGGATGCCTGAGCTTTCCTCCTAGACATTTTGCCTCTGTGACCCGACCCCAGATAAGCAGAAGAAAATGGATGAATGGATGGCTGAAATGCTTATAATCCTATTAGGTTCATGAGCAGGCTGGAGCTTATCTCAACTGACTTTGGGCTGAGGTGGGGTACACCCTGAACAGGTCACAAGTCAACACACACACAACCATTCACACACTTATTCACACCTAAGGGCAATTTGGAACAGAGAAATAGTCTACTGTGAATGTCTTTGAACTGTGGGGGGAAAATCAGTGTACCCGGAACACAAGCAGAACACGTAAACTCCATGCAGCGATGGGACTCAAACCCAGGACCTTTTTGCTGTAAGATGGATGTGCTCACAACTATGCCACCGTGCCACCCCATAGACAACCTCCTGAGAAGTACTTACTGCTCATAGGAATAGCTATTATTTGTCATGCCAAGAAGAGAAACTAACCAGAAGCTACAAAAGCCTTCTCACACATTGCTCGTGACTAATTTATTTATTAGTCCCTCAAAGACTAAAAAGTTTAAAGAGAAGAGATTTGTTGGGGGGATACTGTGAGAAATAAAATATGCTGTTGAACGATTATGAAGTTGTGGAATGTTTAATTCACTTTGATTGACTGCATTGATTGCAGTGAATTGTGTGCATTGATATGCAGCTAGAAGGAAAAAAAGAAACAGCACCTGAAGTGAATTTAAAAAAGGTTCAGAGAATTTTAAAATGCCGTATGATACGGTAATTATTAATCTTGTGTGCCCAGTCTGTACATAGATATCTCAGCCCTTGGACTTGTAGAGACGTTTGTACAAGACATCAGGCTGCGATTTCTCTGTACAGACCTTGCACTCAGGTAATGCCATTATTATTCCCCAGTTTCAGGAGGCACATGGATTTTCACTGAGAGATTTTAACTTTTGGGCAGAAAATGTAACAATAACTTTATCTACTTACATGAATTACAAAACGTTTTCAGGCATCCGTCTCTCTCCTTCTGTAACTGGTCTCTCTCTCTAGTCAGGTTGTTGTAACTGGTCTGTAACTGGTCTCTCTCTCTAGTCAGATTGTTGTAACTGGTCTGTATCTGGTCTCTCTCTCTAGTCAGGTTGTTGTAACTAGTCTGTAACTGGTCTCTTTCTCTAGTCAGGTTGTTGTAACTAGTCTGTATCTGGTCTCTTTCTCTAGTCAGGTTGTTGTAACTAGTCTGTAACTGGTCTCTCTCTCTAGTCAGGTTGTTGTAACTGGTCTCTATCTTGTCTCTTTCTCTAGTCAGGTTGTTGTAACTAGTCTGTAACTGGTCTCTCTCTCTAGTCAGGTTGTTGTAACTAGTCTGTAACTG
>JAOUQZ010034457.1:0-14236 GCA_028564935.1 Neosilurus hyrtlii
CCGGAGTACCCGGAGGAAACCCACGCAAGCACAGGGAGAACATGCAAACTCCACACAGAAACGCCCGAGCTGGGAATAGAAAACAGGACCTTCTTGCTGTGAGGCGGACGTGCTAACCACTGCGCCACCGTGCCGCCACAGTGTTAATAATAATATCTCTCAATAAGTGTTCACATGGCAGGTACACCACAATTCTCCAGACCATCCCACGTGGCGAAGTATCTCAAGGGTGGAAACTTATGCAAGTGTTAAAGTATTAACAAGTATTACATTTTTTAAATTATATTTTTTTACTTTTGTTAGTTTGTGCAGTTACTTTTGAGCTTCTGGGGAGAGTGTGTAAAAATGGCTGTGATTTCTGAAAGGTTCATGCAATGTTTTTGTTCAGGTCCTTAAATCTAAAAGTCTACACTTCTGTCACATCGTGTCTGCCTCATTTTAAAGCCATTGTGGTGATGAGAGACAAAATAAAAAAAAAATTGACCATGTTCAAACAAATGCACCTAACTTTATGTGAAATGATTATTAAAGTTATCAATCAACAGTTCTGAAAAGCCAGAAATCAATTATTACTCATCCACTCAACCTCTGTCTTGAAGGGCATTCATTGAATCATCAGTTATAAAAATGAAAGGGCATTTCCAGGGATGAAAATGTGTACCTTCCTACACAGTCAATGATTTAAAAAAATTCTACTCCAGATTTCAACCTTGCAGTCCCTAATTTCCCCTCCAAAACTACCATTAAATTGACTTATCATGTGCCAATGACAGTTAAATAGGCACCCCATCATCATGAAAGCCAGAAAAGCATTATTTTTTTCTATGTCTCCAAGAGGCAGTTTGCAGTGCAAATGGAAACATTTTGCATGTATATATACTTCCTCTCTTCTTCTGCAGGCTAGTTACTCCTTGTTTCTTAAATCCTGCTCTACCTTTAACTTTACGGCATTTGGCAGACACCCTTATCCATAGTGACTTACATTTATCGTGTTTTTTATACAGCTGAGCCTTGCTCAAGGACCCAACAGTGGTAGGTTGGTGGAACCAGCCACCAACTTTCGGATTAGTAATCCAGAGCCTTAACCACTGAGCCACTATCCATGTTTACAAAATAAGCACCAAAGGTTGTTGTGCATCTAAATGCAATAGCCGGTGATCACCAGCTCTTAAATCGCTCATACTGTAGAATTATTATTATTATTATTTTTGTCTTTTATTTAATTTTGTTACCTTTGACATTGCTGATTTTCGTCAAGAGTAGCCTGCATGGCCGTCAGCATGTTTGTGCCCTGCAATGGCCTGGCGAGCTGTCCAGGGAGTACTCTGCCCTCGTCCAGAGTCAGCTGAGATGTGCGCCAGCCTCCCCGCAACCCTAATTAGGATTAATCAGTTCAGAAAATGAATAGATGAATGAATGTTAACTTTGCCGCAAAACAAGACCTTTGGTGAAGGTATTGTTTATTTGTCAGCTTGTCAGTGAAATCCTTTCAACACCATGCATGGATTTTAACCGAACCTGACGAGGACACCACCCTACCTCAGTTCCTGAGATGATTTGATTTTTGAATATCAAGGTCAAAACAAGGTAACAAAGTTTTGAAGATAGAAGGCTTATAAATTTTATACAGGTGCTGAAAGTCATACCATTACATTACATAGAGCACTAGTAAGAATCCATATATTGGCTTTCAAATAAGACAGTTTGCCTTAGACCTTGACCGGTGAAAATCCAGGTCACAGGATTTGGAGTGCTGGGCCTTCTTAACATGTGCTGACTGACATGTCATTACTATGAAACACTAATAGGAAACCATACATAGACTTTTTAAATGAGATAATTACATTTGACCTTCAGTGACCTTTAAAGGCGAACCAATAAACAAGCAACATGGGTAATAAAAAAAAAAAAACAGTACCAATAAAAGGCCTATTTGCTGCTTTGGGAATTTTCATCCTGGCATTAATATTGCACTTGCAATTGGATATTGTTATTGATTTCTCTTTTGGATTTTCTCTTTTATTTCACCCACATGACCCGTCAAAGCCCTCAGGTAAAATTAGCCTTTAGTGGGCAAATAAACACTCTGTAAAATTTAATAATTCTCAATAATTTATCGGGCTTTTACATTAAATTACCAGGACTAATATATTATTGAGAAGTATAGCACTTTGACTGAGGGTAGCTTTTTACCAGTGCAGTCTTTAGCCTTTTAGCATTTACTGGCTGAATTCCAAACTGCTACATGGTGAAAACAGAATGCACTAAATAAGACACACAAACCAATCTCTCATACTCTTTATAGTACACACAAGCTAACAAAAAAAAATTTTTTTTTTTATGTTTTTTTTCACCACTTTGTATCTCAAACACAATTCTCTTCTGACTTCCCACATCAGAGCTGGATGCAATATGAGCCTACATGCTTCAAGTCTTCAAGTCCTTTAGTCTTTCCAGCTCAAACAACACACTTTGCTGCCAAATCAGACTATTATCACGTGTTTGAGCTGTATCTCCTATTGCCCTCCATTATAACTGCCATTAGCTACACCAACATCCTCTTGCAATGCCAAAAAAAGCAGAAAGTAACCGTCATATCAAGCCTTATGGAAATACACCACAAATCACCAAATTAGAACCGGAATTGCAAGTATATTTCACTATTGATATGTTTAAAGTGTTTCAGTGTCGAGGCTTTCCTGAAAAAGCATTCTGGAAGACAAACCTGTTAAAAAAAATAAATAAAAAGCAGTTTGGATGCCATGCTGTTGTCCTGCACAGCTACCAATTCTACAGATACTGCTGTAAATATGAGAATTTGGATAGAACAGACTCACACAACAGGAATCTGTCAACTTCAGCCATGCATTTAATGCAATCATACTGCATTTTCTACAATCAACACAGTCCCAGATGTCTGTCTCTGCATCTACTTATGGATCACAGACTCGCTGATGGACAGCAACCAGCATGTGAGGTTTGGGAAAGCACACAAAGCTTCAGTACTGAAATATTGCAATGTTCTATAAAATAAAACGATAGAACAGTAAGACAAGGAGGAATACAGTAAAATACTCTAAATGAAGCGCCATAGGATATCCTTTCTTCAGGATTTTGAGGCTTAGAGGCGTTTATAACTCTGTGCTTCTCAGGCGCTTTATAGACTCTATCCTCACATCAACCATAAATGCCTGCTCTGGGTCAATAACCACACAAAAAGCCTGAACCTGTAGCATATCATTCTGACTGTAAGAAAGTTTAAGATTATTGGTTGTGAACTGCTGTACTTCAGTGAGCTCTAAAACATCAGATCCGATCAGTCAGCAGTCATGATCAGGGCTGGATGCACAGACCCTCTTCAGTACCTTCTTGCCTTTTTAATCAAGGAGCAACAATACACAGGAAAATTTCATTTCATAGAGACCTAGCTGTGACATATTCTTTCATTCTTTCCATTTTTTTCTTTTTTTAAGAATGTGTTTAAGGGTGGCAGTGTGGCATGGTGGTTAGCACATCCACCTCATATCAAGAAGATCAAATCCTGGGCTTGGCACGGACCTTTCTGTGCGGAGTTTGCATGTTCTCCCTGTGCTTGTGTGGAGTTCCTCTGGATACTCTGGTTTCGTCCCACAATCCATAGCATGTTAGGCTAATTAGCAGTTCCAAATTGCACCTAGAGTGACGTATCAAAATGAAATAGACACCATAGTTTTTGAAAGATTTATACACAGAAATATTGTAACTAGGTTGGTGGAGATTCCTCACAGCAGTACTCCGGCTCATTTGGAGTTTCTCTGTGACATCAGTTGCCTGACAGCGGAGATTATTTTCAACAGTCCGCCTGACAGTCCGAAAATACCTGTCAGAGAGCCCAGGTCAACCTGAGCGGGATGCTGTTGATCCCATGCCTTTACTGGGGACTTGTACAATCACTCTGTTGACTGTGGTGAGACAAGATCTTGAATCGATTTTCCGTAGAACAGTGCGCGATACGTCGAAGTAGAGCTAAATATATTGTATGTGGGAAAAAATAATAGTACTACAATTTCATCCCGACAAGCCTGTTTCGTGGTTGCCCACTCATCAGGGGATTTCTTTGAGTCTATTTTCTACGGAAAATCGACTCAAGATTTTATATATATATACACATGGTAGTGTGCAATGAAGATTATACACCACCACTTTTGTCTAATAGGGCTCTTTATGAAACTAAGTAAAAAAAAATTCTCTATAATTTTATTTGTGAAAATGTATTGAATAATGCTATTTTAGAAATAATTTCAACAAGTATACTGAGGATGGCTAATAAACAAATGCACTGAAAATATAATTTTTTTAGAAAAAGCTAATTTTACTTTTTTGACTTTTGCATAGCATGAATGAACTTCAAACTATATGGAATGGTTAAGTGAGTGAAGAAATTAAAATATATGTGAACACTATGCCTGAAAAGGTAAATGCTGTTATTAAAGTAAAGAGTGGCCACACTAAACATTGTTGTTTTTTCTCAAAAAAGAGACATTTATTTTTGTTATTACTAAATATTTTTGTTTGTTTACATATTCTCATCAATATGATCCGATATTACATGAAAAAAATACTTGAATAGTACTCGGTTTCTGATTTATCTTTTATTAGGTGTATAATCATCATTGCACACTACTGTATTGTTTAATTTCTTCGCTCACTAAACCATTGCTCACTTGACCAGCTGTTACAGGTCATGTGCTCTCTCTCTCTCTCTCTCTCTCTCTCTCGCTCTCTCTCTCTCCCTCTCTCTCTCTCTTGTTTATTCACTCACTTAATTTACTGAAAATAATTGTGTTACTGCACAGCTACATGTATCTCTTTGACTAAAAACTAGAATTTAGCTTTTAATATGTAGTTACGGTCACTGCAAATGTATTCGGTGCATATTGTAGTGATTTTACTGGTCAAGTAAAACCTGATTAATTGATCATATAGTACTACTTAGGAAAAAAGCAACAAAATATGATCAATATAGTGTAGCTGTCTCAAAATAAATCACAAACATGACCACTAACAATGTGATTTGAGTGAAACACAATTATGCAATCAAGACAAGACTAATTGGTCTCAAACAATGTAAGCTAAATATTGTTGGTAAAACTTTCATTGAATAGGAATAAAAGAAAAAATAATACCTGGGTCAGAATTCGGAGACTTGTGTTCTTGGTAGTAATCTAGGAGCTCTGCAGGCAACGGGTCTCCAGGGGATCGAGGGGGCAGCAGCAACATATTATGCTTATCATATCCTTTCAACATCCGCAGAATCTGAGGACATGGATGAAGTGAACACAGAAAAGGTTTGATCGGACACTGTAAATCACAGTTCCCCTGGATATTTTGCCTGTCACACTATTTTCTTGATTTCCATGAAAAGTCCAGCAGTTGTTATTATGTTTATGGTCCCTTACATAATATGCTGTATTCTTCATGAGATACAAGCATTTTTCTGCTTGCTCTACAAGCTCCTAGATTACATTTAATTTTGTGCTAGAAAACTATTGTTTGGAAATTGTTAACTCATGATTGTACATCCCCCAGTGCAGCTAACTGGGTTATCAAATGTCTCTCAGTGTCTATGGTGGAAGGCATGTAAAAGAAAAAGAAAATTGCTGATTTTCGTCAAGAGTAGGCTGCATAGCCGTCAGCATGTTTCTGCCCTGCGATGGCCTGGCGAGCTGTCCAGGGTGTACTCTGCATTTGCCCGGAGTTTGCTGAGGTGGGCACCAGCCTCCCCGTGACCTTAATTAGGAATAAGCGGTTCAGAAAATGAATGAATGAATGTATGTTTGTACATCACCCACACCCAGGGACAATTTTGAGCAGCCAATTGGCCTAATGTGCATGTCTTTTAACTGGGGAAGAAAACCAGATTATTAATTCATCCATTTTTAAGCTGTTTAATCCTAAATAGCGTTGCGGGGAAGCTGGCGCCCATCCCAGCCGACTCTGGGCGAGGCGGGGTACACCCTGGATAGCTTTCCAGGCCATCGTAGGGCCAACACTCACATAACCATTCACATACACACTTACACTTAGGGGTGATTTAAAACAGCAAATTTTTTTTGTCAAAAATGTTTTTGGACCATGGAAGGAAACCGGAGTACCTCGAGGAAACCCACACAAGCACAGGGAGAACATGCAAACTCCCGAGCCCGGGAATCAAACCCAGGCCTTCTTGCTGTGGGCGAACGTGCTATCCACTATGCCAGAAGCCAGATTTCCCAGAGGAAAACCCATACAAGCATATGGAAAACATGCAAACTCCACACAGGCTTGAGCCCAGGACCTTTTTTCTGTGAAGCGATCATGTTAAACTCTATGCCTCCATGCTGCCCAATGTACAAGTCATAAAATAAAAAGCTATAGTAAAGTTTGTACTAGAAGAAGGATGCCTAAAACTTATTAGGCATGTACTGCTTATAAGTATGTACTGCTTATAAATCTCTAAAGATCAGAATGATTTTACTTATAAAATTGACACTACAGTGCAAGCTGTTTAAAACAATATTTGAAGTTTAAATGCTATTAAAGAAAACCTTTTTATAACAAATATCACCTTTCTTAATTGGTCTTTGAGAAAAGACTTTGTTAATATTGTCTAATTTTAGAGACTGACCAAGAAAGATCATACTGTAGTTATTAATTAAGCAAGATTTGAGTTATAATTATTCAATTATAAAAGTTTAATTCTTATGTCCATGGTCAAAGCCCAACTGATTCTTTGTCCCCTATATAAGTACATTACAAAAAATGGCTGCTGTATTGTGACTGTTTCTTGATAGCATCTTGCAAAAATGTTCAGGTGAATGAAGTTGAAAAAATTGCTACAATAAAGCAAGATTTTTATACAAACATAAATTGCGGTCTACCATAACAAAAATTGTACTTACATGTTAACTCAATTTATTAGAGCAATTATTCATATTTAAGCAAAGAACACAGTGGCGTGCCACAGGCATCCCCATCTGGGGAGAACACTGTTCTATGATAAGAGTCAAGTTACCCTGTTATTCAAAAAGGGATAGACAACACATACCTTCTCTTCCTGTAAGTACTGCTTGTCAAAGTCAAGGGAGTAGAACTCAATAGGAAAAGGGCAAGGATTATGGACCAGCACCTCAACCTCGTCTCCACTGCTCTTGGGCAGCACAGGACCCAGCTTGATTTCTGAGGGGGAAAACTCCAGTTGTGGTTCCAATCCCTGTCCTTGAGCTATCAGTAGGATCCGCTGGGTGCTCTGAGCCACTGCTATCACCAACCTCTCTCTGTAGATTTTCTGAAAAAACATACCATCACCCCCAGAATTATTGACAAAAAAAGATGAGCAAAAGTACATTCTCCACTTACTCAAGTTACCTTTACTCTAACAAATTTTTCTATCTTACTTTCTCTGCTTTTCTCTCACTTTCTTTGTAGCAAAATCACTTTTTTAAATCATATCTAAAATAACTGTAAAGATAGTGTTTACAGTTTACAGTGATAGTGTGAAAATGTTTCCTTTTAAATTAGCAGTGATTACATGGGGGTGAACACATGTAAAATCAGTTTAACACAGTGGAGAACGAATTTTCAAAGCATAAGACAGTGGCTATTACCTGTCAGGTAACAGATATACCATTCTGGCCATGTGCATGTCGTTGTTATGCAATGAAAGGCACTTACAGTGGTGTATAAATGTATTCATACACCTTGAACTTTTATTACATTTTGTCACATTACAACCACAAATGTATTTTATTAAATTTATTTTATTGGGATTTTATGTGGTAGACCAAAACAAAGTGGCACATAATTATAAAGTGGAAGTCAATCCTTTACCTGCAATTACAGCTACAAGTTATTTTGGGGTATGTCTCTACCAACTTTGCACATCTAGAGACTGACACTTTTGCCCATTTTTCTTTGCAAAATAGCTCATGCTCAGTCAGATTGGATGGAGAGCATCTGTGAACAGCAATTTTCAAGTCTAACAGGTTTTCTTCCAAGATTGTGCTGTATTTGGATCCATCTTCCCATCAGCTCTAACCTGCTTTCCTGTCCCTGCTGAATAAAAGCATCCCCACAGCATGATGCTGCCACATTTCACAGTGGTGATGGTGTTAGTTTTCCACCACATACATGCAGATAAAGTGTTGCATTTATGCCAAAAATTAATTTTGGTCTCATCTAAATAGAGTTCCTTCTTACACATATTTGCTGTGTCTCCTACATGGCTTGTGCCAAACTGCAAGTGGGACTTCTTATGGCTTTCATCTAGCTACTCTTCCATAAAGGCCAGATTTGTCGAGTACACAACCAATAGTTCTTCTCTGGACAGATTCTCCCCCCTGAGTTGTGGATCCCTGCAGCTCCTCCACAGTTACCATGGGTGTCTTGGCTGCTTCTCTGATCAATGCTCTCCTTGCCTGGCCTGTCTATTCAATGTGGACAGCCATATCTTGTTATGTTTGCATTTGTGCCATACTCCTTTTTTCGATGATGGATTGAACAGTGCTGCATGAGATGTTCAAAGCCTATTTTTTATAACCTAACCATGCTAAAAGTCTCCACAGCTTTATCCCTGACCTGCCTGGTGTGTTCTTTTGGCTCAGTTCACTTTTGGGCTGTGCTGTAGCTCTTAAAGATTCAGGAGCTCTGGTAAAGACTGATGTCATCTTGAATTTCAATGAGTACAACACTTAAGCTCATGGCACGGTGGCATAGAGGTCAACATGTCCGCTTCACAGCAAGAAGGTCCTGTGTTCATGTGCCAGGCTCAGGTGTTTTTATATGGTGTTAGCATGTTCTTCCCATGCTTTTGTGGGTTTTCAGTTTCTTCACAAAAAGACATGCACAAAATTACTTATTTTTGAGCATAGTGTACATCACATGGTCTGACCTGGGTGAAAGATTTAATAATAACATTTGCATTTTTTTTTCTTTTTTGGTTATAGCACAAAGATTTTTTAGAGAAAGTTTGCTTTATAATTTAGAGGGAAATAAGCTTTCACTTGGGTTCTAGATTATCTTTCATTGTTACTTTAAAAGTCCTCTGCCATATGATTTATACCACTCTACTTATCTAAACTATAGATTAATGGAGCGTGTGTGTGTGCTACTCTTGATACCACTGGACATAAATATGTATGTGCATGAGTGTGTGAAAACCTATTACATTTTATTGCTTTGACCTGGAAATTGGAAAGGATGAGCATTATCAGCCTTTAAGATCTGCATTAAGCTATATGAAGCACTTAAAGGGGCCATGGATATAAATACTCTCCAGAACCGTTCTTTTGATTTGCATGTTAACTGTTATCAAAAAGACTGGGAGCAAAACTCCTGCTTCTATACTATAGATTTAAATAAAATAGACAAGACAAGATCTGTTTACTGGATTGATCACTAACAGCTACTAATTCTTACCCCTTCAGTTGGGCCGAATTTAACCTGGATGTTGACACTTTCACCAGGATACAGCATACCACCAGATGGCACCATCTCAAATATAACTGGAGAAGTCAGCTTCTCTAAACGAGCTTCCTGTCTCAGATGAAGAGGGATGTGCTTCTCACTCTTTACACACACAACACAACCAAGAAAAGAGTTACATAAGAGCACTATCTGAGAATCAATGCCTTTTTTAAAGTGTAATTAGATAATTTGAATTTAATTTTCATATGATATACCTTACACTTATGACATTTGGCAGATGCCTTTATCCAGAGTGACTTACATTTTTTTATCACCTTTTGTACAACTGAATAAGTTAAGGGTTGAGGGCCTTGCTCAAAGGCTTAACACTGGTAGCTTGGTGGTACTGGGGCTTGAACCCCCAACCTTCTGATTAGTAACCCAGAGCCAAGTGTTCAGGTATCAGTTATAGATTTCACATCAATATCTAAATAGTGCACTTATGTGCAGATACCGTGAAATACATATCTTCTCTGCTTGTGCATGTAACTGTGTAAACATTTTAGCACATAGTATTTACATAAGACAATTCCTGTTCTATAAATAACCTTGTCTCAAACAGTGCATTAAAAATCTCATATTATTATTTTGAAATGCATAAATTATATTTATTCTAACATTTTCTCAAAACACTTTAATGAATATATTACAATTTTTAAGATGCATACTGCAGACCTAAAGTGAATAACATCCGTAGTAAGATCAGAACAAGAGAAGGTGGAACTGGCTTAGACAGATCCTGACAAGAGAAACCAATGATGAATGTAAGACACCACTTGGATGGTGACCCAAAGTAAAACGATTGAGAGGCAGACCAAACACCACCTGAAGGAGAACTGTTAAGAAAGAAATAAAAATGTGGCCGGATGATGGCAAAAGCTCTGAATGAATGGGTAAGTATTATCGTGGACTCCGCTAATAATGAGCTATAATTATGATAAAATAAACTAATATAAGCTAATGAAAATGTAACATGTTTACTGTCTTAAAAACTGGACTATAAGTCATGATAGTAATTTTCAAGCATAAAATCTCTAGATTCTTTCTAGATTCTTTCTAGCTAAAACTAGAATAAAACCTTTTTGCCTATGTGTCTATGGAAATGGGTTACTGAGCAGCAATGTGCAATTTTTGACAAAGTGGATCATTGTTAATTTATTAATTAAATAAAATTGTCCAATATCCATTCTCTGGTAGAATAAGTTTTAGGGTCGTTGTCTTGCTGCATGACCCACTTTCTCTTAAGATTCAGTTCACAGAAAGATGTCCTGACATTAGTGACTCTCTTCCTAAAACCCTGCCATGCATACCTTCGCTGTTCATTTTTTCTCTTGATGGTAAACTCATGAACAAGAACTTTTGCCAACGTGACAGAGGCCTTAATTTGCTTAAGAGTAACTCTATTTTCCTCTATGACCATGCAGACTTTTTTATGACTTTCTCTTGGAGCAATCTTTGTCAATTGACCACTCAGGAAGAGAGTGTCAATGCTTTTATTTAATTTTTTCCATTTGTCTCCAGACTCCTTAGAGATGGTTCTGTGACCTTTTCCAGCCTAATGAGTATCAATAACTTATTTTATTAAGTCTTCAGAAATCTTACTTGTTCTTGCCATGATATATTTACACAAAATGTGTTGTGAAGGTCAGATCATCCACTCAACACCTGATCATCATCACAACATGACTCAGCTCAGACATATCATTTGATATGATAAATGATATAATACATTTTCCTCAAGAATCAATTAACAAGTATAATATTTATGTAAAATGTTTCATTGGGTTCACTTTTCAAGCTTGTGTGAAAATGATAATGTGTATGCATGGAGTATGCATGTTCTAAATAATTTATTCAAGAATATTAAAAAGGTTTCACAAAATTTCAGACTTTAATGTGTATAAAAATGAGCTCTGCAGTGTGTGTGTGTGTGTGTGTGTGTGTGTGTGTGTGTGTGTGTGTGTGTGTGTGTGTGTGTGTGTGTGTGTCTCTGCCTCACAGCAAGAAGGTTCTGGGTTCAAGTCCTGTGGATGTCTCTGTGCGGAGTATGGATGTTCTTCCTGTTCTTGTGTGGGTTTTCTCTGAGTACTCCAATTTCCTCACACAGTCTATAGACATGCACAGTAGGCTTATTGGCTGTATAAAATTGACCCTAGGTGTGAGTGTAGGTGTGAATGTTTGTGTGCGTTCACCCTGCAATGGAGTGGTGAGCTGTTCAGGGTCTACCCTACCTTAGCTCAGAGTCTGCTGAAATCACAACCCTAGTAGGATTAAGTGGTTTGTAAGTGAATGAATGATTTGATTATCTGAACATAATACACCTTTCCACCATGTGATGGTCCATCCCAGACGTCTCTGAGCCAAAAGAAATTAAGTGTACTTCTTGACACAATTAATATAAAGCTCAAAATCCTTAATGACTAAAATGGTTTTTGATGCAGCGTTGCATAAAGATTTGGAGACCAAGGGTGTTCAACTTAGGCTTGTGCCCTTGCCCTGAATCATTTCATATTTAGCGCCTTAGATCTAGAAACAATAAAATATCTTTTTTTGAAGAACATTGGGCCTTATTTATGAATATCTTAAGTTTTTTCATAAATTTTTTCATAAGGAAATTAGTAATAGTAAAAATTAGTACATCGCACTTTCATCGTAAATTGAAACCATTGCTCCAATTAGTAGTGGTAGACACCGCCTAAATCCCCATAAAAGGATGTAGGGGCATGTATGCACACATATATTAATAAAGAAGGAAGTGCTGGAATCTAAGAAGAGGAAGAATTTTACTTCCTCTTAAGAAGAAATTCTGATACAGAACTAAATATTTAGTAGTACAAACAGTGGATAAATAAAAAAGTAGCTTGACCCAAGAGGCCAAGAAAAAATATCACCATACACAGATGTAAGCTGTATATATTTCGGGTACTCCGGTTTCATCTCACAGTCCAAAAACATGCACAGTAGTCTAATTGGGTGCTCCAAATCACCCCTAGTTGTGAGCATAAGTGTGAAGGGTTGTGTGAGTGTTGGATTATGATGGTATATATATATATATATATATATATATATATATATATATATATATATATATATGTTTAGATTAAGATATCACTGACTGTATTTTTATATTCTGTATTATATGTGCTGTTGTACCAATTTTGAAAGAACTGGTCTACAATTGCCCTGTAAATAGATTTATCAATTATTAAATAAACGCCAGTTTCACAGTCATAGAATTATATTTATTTTCATCATGCTTTGTAAGATAATAATAAAAAAAAACCCTCTAATATGGGAAAAATTCAGTCTTTGTCATCATATTATGGATCTAAAAAAATTAAGAAAATGAAAGAAAATGGAAATAGTAGCAACATTACTTCAGCATCTATATGTGCCTAAGAGTGCTCTTTCCTGTTTGTAAATTTCTGTTCGCAAATTTTACAAAATGCCTTTACCTTCTTTTTTGGTTGTTCTTCCTTTTTTATGCTCCACTTGCAGGGCACTAGTTCAGGGTTGTGCAACTGCACCGTAACTACTTTGCACATACCACACTGAACACTGTCAAACTGTAACATGTTAACAGAGGTAGTCACGGAGGGCATCATCTCCACAGCACAGAGATGGTCTTCAACTGTAGGATCCCCCAATACCTATATATTACAAAAAGCAGGGTATTAAAGTATTCATTACAACTAACAGTGATAATGTTTTATAATGCACCAAGGAAATATTAGAAAGTTACTATTAAAAAAGTACAATGATATGTTCATTTCCAGTATTATTTTTAGCTAGTTGAAATTTTTCCACCTATGCCAAGGCTGGTCCATGGCTCTGTAAGTTTTTATGTAACATTTCTTATATATTCAGTCAGGGGGAAAAGTATACCCTCATTCGATTCTACTGTATGTTTTTACTTTTCAGGGGCAAAATAATACAATTATTATATAAAAATAATACAATTATTATATAATAATGCTTGATTAACCAATCTTGTTCTTTAACTGTGAGATGTGCCAAATGTTACAGTTAATGTACAAGATTGGTTAATCAAGAAAACTGAAACCCACACAAGCGCAGGCAGAAAAAACAAACAAACAAACAAACAAAAAAAAAAACATCCTAGATAAGCTGGGACACAAATCCAGGACCTTCTTGCTGTGGGGCAGATGTGCTAAGTAACATTTAGTTGCTTTTACTAATTACTGTCTTAATGATTATTGAAACAGGAAGGTTGTGCTTATTTTTCCATCTGAATTTTAAATGTTGTCTTACTTTTATGGGAAAAAAGATTCACACTGAAATCTCATTGTTTTTTTTTAACCTATGCTTAATTGTTTGTTTGTAGAAGTTGGTCAAACCAATTGTTTTTTTAGACAAAATAAATCAAAACATTAAACATGAAGAAGGTCAACTGTCATTTCACCATCACTAAAGATCATATTATTGCCAGGGAACATTCAGCAGCACAGCAGTAGTTAAAATATGATAACAGCTGCATAATGCCTGTAGGTCACATCCTATAGCCAAGTACAAAAGGATGGCAAAACACAAAATATTACAGCGGTTTGAACTGCTCGTTTATTAAAAAAAAAAAAAAAAAAGATACATACATACATACACACACACACACACACACACACACACACACACACACACTCACACACACACACACACATATATACACACTCACACACACACACACACAGATATATGAATATGAGGCAAGCGCCAGCCTCCCCGTGACCCTAATTAG
>JAOUQZ010034518.1:0-14232 GCA_028564935.1 Neosilurus hyrtlii
TATATATATATATATATATATATGGTAACCTGGTAACTTAATTATTTATTTTAGTCATACAGATTGAAATTAGTGATAATTGTTTAAAGCCGGAATAAAGAAATTTGCTAAGTAAATAAAGCCGGAATAAAGAAATTGTTTAAACCTTAAAGCACCACACACCTCCAGTGCTTTATGTGGCCCTCATGCATTTCTTAAAATTGATTTAATAAAAGTAAAAACAAATAAACAGGAAAATTTCAGACTTTAAAGGACAGGATTGTGTGTGATGGAGCAGTCTGCACTTGGGACGCAATCCCAGGGGCAAGAGTAATTGGTGTGTCCCTTTGGTTGTGCTGCCGCTGACCAGAGACAATCTGAGAACTACTGTCAATGTACTCCATTTCCTTGCAATCCCTGTTGTAAATCTTTTGAATGACTTGGCTATCAACTGAATTTGAAATTTCATTATTTCAAGCCAGTTATTATAGATTTCTTATCAGCTGTAATGAAACACCTTTTTTTCCTCATTCATGTTGTATTGCATTCAATTGATGCCTGGCTATAAGTCTCGAAGGAAAATCTCTGGGATTGTGTCATTGGGCTCTCTAGGGTTTTGGCTGAAAACTGGACTGTGTGTTTTTGGAAAAGTCCCACCCTTCTGTTATTTTCTGTGTAGAAGCCCTAGCATGAGAACACACTGCCAAGCACCACTCCCTGGATCAGGAAGTGTGTTGTTTTGCTTCACAGGGGGAAACCAGAAGCCTACTCTTGAGCTGAATGTACAGTTTACTGGCACCCTCCCACACACCCTAGTCTATACTCATATACACACACACACACACACACACACAGCCTACATGCATGACTCTAAAAAGCCTTTATCGCTCTTGCATGAACCTCTGACTGCATGTTTTTTGAAAGAGTCTGGGTTGAAAAATAAAACCATTTGTGACATGATTTATGTACGTGTTCTACAAGCCACTGAAAAACTGTCTTAAAACTCATTGTGTATTTTACAGCCATTAACTAAAAGTTGAATAGTACCTGTAATGCATCACGTGTCATGAAGTAGCATTCTTGCGTGGTGAGTCAGCTGTTTCATATTTCAAAACATGTTGACATTTGAGGGCCCTTCAATTTTGCCATAAATAGTATAAACTTTCTGTTCTCAATACAAAATGTTCCATTTTAGTACAACAAATTTTTTAATCTTACCAAACTGACCAATATAAGAACAAAACCTGATTTCTGTGGCTGTCGCTGGTATATTCCCACTGGCCCCCTGCATGTAGTTAATCATAATTACAGCATGTTTGTGAAATCCCCTTTAAGGCTGAGTTTTTATTTTGTTATTGAGTGATAGGTAAATTCAGACATTTTGGCTTGAGGTCATAGATTACTTCAAGTTTGAGGTAGTTTTGGTGTCATTTCCTCTCTTGTGATTCTTCATGAAAGGATCCATCTTTTATTCTGACCAAATGATCCCTGCAATGGGTCTGGACTCAAGCAGCAATCCACATGCCTAGGTATTTTTTTTTTTTTTTTTTTTTCCCTCTGAATCCTTTCCTGTAACGCTGCACACATGTTTGTGTGCCAGCATGGCTTGTAATATATCAGTGGGAGTACCTTGAAGTTTTAAAATTTGCTACATGTTGTTCTTATTCTCCAATCATTATTCAGTGTTACGCCCACATGCTATTTAAATTTATGACTTTTGCATTTACCCTGCAATCTTTACTAACCGTCACAGCCAATCACTGGTATCTGTGGGATGGTGTATGTTGAAGAGGGTGGTTTCTGAGCGTGTCATGCTGTTCTGTGATGTAATCTGCTAGCCTTCATCTTCACTGATTGGTCAGTATTGTGAGAAGGTTGAAAATTGCTAAATGACCAAATTTGGGCTTACACATTTATTTTTATAATTTTAATTTTTTTGTGAACTACCCATTAGTACCAGTACTAACCGACTAGCCATACCATTTATTTTTTTATGTCTTGCTGTAATTGACAGCACATACTAACAAAATACTTTTCCTGAAATGCGAAATTTAAATTTTACAATAAAATAAATGATTGCACTTTACCTGTACTAATAATGATTATAGCAATTATGATAATAATGACAATGTGTTATCATTGTTGTTAATACTTTTTACTATTACTGCTGCCACTACTATAATATTATTATTATTATTCGTAGTAGCAGAAGTAGAAATATTGCCAATATTAGTAGTAGTTGTCGCTTCTTTAAACTGAGTATGTTTCACTGGGTGATGGTTTTTGTTTTTTTTTTTCTATTAAATTTTATTTTTTTATTAAATTTTTTTTCTTTTTGTTTTTGTTTTTGTTTTTTTCCATTTCTATTTAGGTTTGTTGTTCCAAATGTTTGACCTTACATGCATTACAAATTGGGAGCTTTATGTCTTTACTCACAGTGGAAAAACTTCCAAATCGACAACATTTTAGCCTCTGGCATCATGACTTTGATGTTACATGCCTGCTCATGACTGAGATGTTAGTATCTGTGTCAGAAACATAAAAGCTGGCTCAGAATTGGAATTGCATAAAAAGCTCAGAGTAAAAGTATATTCATATAGTTTTGGGGAAAAACACAGGACCCAAAAGATGTGAAGGGCTTCTGCAAACGTTGAACTGTGTACTCATAAATCTCAGCCTTGTAAAATGCAAGATGTACGTTTTGAATAAATTAACTAGCAGCTGTTTACCCTGCTGTGTTTTTATTAGTTGTAATCTGAGCAAAACTATAGATGTGACTCATTTGGACCTTTTGTTGGATCCAGGAAGGGAGTACTCGGTGTAGGAAGTGAGCTCAGTGCTTCCTTTTCTGTTGTTTTTTGCTTTCTTGAACCTATGCACAAAATAAAAAATAAATATATTGATTTGAGTAAATCTAGC
Source organism: Neosilurus hyrtlii (assembly GCA_028564935.1). Taxonomy (NCBI): domain Eukaryota; kingdom Metazoa; phylum Chordata; class Actinopteri; order Siluriformes; family Plotosidae; genus Neosilurus; species Neosilurus hyrtlii. The sequence goes on from JAOUQZ010034518.1 coordinate 2,899, forward strand.
TACTACTGCAGTGTTTTAACTTGATCCTTTTAAGACAACCTAAAATTAACAAAGGAAGCATTCTTGCTCAAGTTTGTGGTCATGTAGTGTTGTTCTTCTTCTTCTTTTTTAAAATCATTCCTGCCATCTGCAATTAGTTGGAAAACTTCATCTTAACTCCAAACCTCTTCTATAATAATATGAATGGGGGAGGGGAGGTTTTGTGGTGGTGGTGGTGGTGGTGGTAGTTTGGGATCTATTAACTACGATTTGGCTCTGACTTTCTTACCACCCCAGCTATCAGCAAAAAGCCCTAGACTTGCTTGTACTCCTACTGGAACGCCCACTTTCCCACAATCCAGTTAAATTCTAATGCAATGAATCTTTTTCTAGCTAATCATTTCATGATATCCTTGGAATCATGCATACTGCCTGGTCAAGAATAGTTGCTGTATGGATTTAAATAAGCAAATATTCATTCAGCTGGATTATTACTGCAGTTATGTTTCATATGGCAACAATTATTTTAAGTCTAAGTGATCCCATGAGTAGCTCCTCATTGTTTAAATGACAGTTGAATTCATGAAATTGTTGGAATTTTCTTAAATATTGTCCAACACATTAAAACATGGAAGGAGAGTGATGAACTATCAACTTGATGGAAGAAGAACGCAGAACTCATGGCTATGGTTAATAGTAAAGTCAAGAACATTTCAACACAAGGCAATGAGAACTTGCAAGATTGGTACTAAACAACTGTAACCACGGTCTGAATAGTCCGACTTTACCCTATTTCAGAGTAGTGGGTATTGGGGTAAGAGGGGAAGTGCACGGTGTGATGTAGCCATCTTTCATTGGCATTGGTACAGTCATCCAGAGGTAGCGTTCTGATCTTGGGATGCTTCACTTCGTCAGATCAAGGCTCAGCAGTGTCATGTGGCAATAAGTTCACTGACAAAACACATGCACTGAATGTTCAGGTTATTCAGTCACTGGACTGTTTGTTTTTTTTTCTCTTTCCCTGTTGGCATGGGTATAAAATTTGGACTCAAATTGTGAAAGTCATTGGGATATGCTTTACGGAATGGTCTGACTTTTCTGTGGTTAATACATGATCTCTATGAAAATATTATGCATCTCTGACTGGAAATAACGTTGCATGTAGTTTTCAGTACACTGCCACTGTATGTGCACATCAAAGTCAAAACTTAAGTCCAATGAAAAGTGTGCAATTTTTTTCCCCCTTTTGTTGTAATATTGTTATTTAATTATTTTTTTGTAGGGTTATTTTATTTTATTTTTTGGGCTTGGCATAAAGTATATTCCATGATTTCACATTAGTTCTTATTAGTAATGTCAGATCTGTAATTGTTGTGATTGCACATTTTTGTTGTAACTGTGTCATACAGTGAACAAGAAAGAGGTTGGCGCAGTTGAGCATGCACAGTCTGACCTTTTTGCCTTTTTATGTGTTCGCCGGGGTGGAAAACAAGGTCAGACTGAAAGGCCAGCAGTTTTTATGAGGTGCTTGTTTCTCATTTATGTTGCAGTAATTGTGAAAGGAGAATATTTGTCTCCAATCAGGCTCCACTGGTGGTTTAAAAGTCACTGGTGCACTGTAGCAAGCAGAGCCGGCCATAATTGAAGACTTTCCGTATGAGAGTGACAGTGTGATGAATGTGCGTGTGTGAAACTGGGACGCTATCACCAAGAACATTTGTGCTCTTTCTCTCTCTCTCTCTCTCATATACACATATACACACACACACACACACACATGGGGAAAGCGGGAGCTGTGACCTGCTTTATGCCTGCTTTATATTTCTACACTGTTTCTTCTTGAGTCCTTGGTTTTGCAAAACAGTATCTATTGCTTTGATATTTTGTTATCCGAAGTGGGAATGTAGAGTTGCTGGCTGATATTGATGTAGAAAGAGCTGAACCAATATGATGCCAGTACATTGCTACCACCATTATAATGTTTTACCTGCATCCATAAATGATTAGTATTATTGTTTGGTACAGTAGGAAATTTTGGAGAAACCAACAAAAATAAATTACTGAAATTACTTTTTTTTGCCAGTCTTGTGACTGCTGCCGATCTTTCTTTCTTTTTGTCAGAGAGTTTTTTTTTTACATTTCAAGAAACAGATAAGTGCTTCAAGGTGGCGCTGTGGCGTAAAGGTTAGTATGTCCGCCTCACAGCAAGAAGGTCCTGGGTTTGGGTGTTTGTGCGTTCATGTTCTCCTCATGCTTACATGGGTTTACTCCAGGTACTCCAGCTTCCTCCCACAGTCCAAAGACTTGCACATTAGGCCAACTGACTGTTCCAGATTGACACAAGGTGTGATTGTGAATGTGGTTGTGTGCAATGGTCCTACTTTCGCTCAGTGTTGGGTGTGATCCTATTAGAATTAATCAGTTCACTGAGTGAGAAAAGTGCTTAAAAAATTACCCAACCTCACTTTAAAATCGACAAGTGGAACTGCACGGTGATCTTCAGCATGCCCGAATTTCACATTTTAAATTGTTTAAAACAATAGTGTCTAAATGTTCTACTTAGAAACAAATGTGCTTTCTGGGAAAATGGAGACACATGATTTAATTAATGCTTAAAAAGGTATTAATTATCAAAGCAAGTCCTTTTTAAAGGATAGAAAATAATCTAATCCACTAATTACAGTGCATTATGCATACAAGGGGTGGCTATTAAATAACATTTAATCCTAATAAATAACCAATGAGACAGCTCAGTTCAATATTACACTTTGTTTTACTGTTTGTTTTTCTAAGGTGCCATCTTTTTTTTCAAATATCAAGCAATCCATTAATTTAAACTTTTTGAAAACAAAACAGCTACTGATTCCCATCAAATGCCAATTGAGGATTATGGGGTAGGATGCATGTCATGTGCACGTGAGTTCGATTGACACAAAAGATTTTGTGAAGGTCAGGAGGATGTTGAGGATCAACATTGTGGATGCACACAATGTTAGTTCCACAAGAACTAACACGAATGTTCAGGATTTTGAGCAAATGGTTGGAAGTGATCAATAACTTGGCATCAGACTGATTTCAGAAATGGTCTCCATTAATAAGGACTGTTTTACATGAAAATCTGAACGTGACAAAGATTTGTTCAAGGGTTGTCCCAAAGATCAGCACAAAAATTGTAAATACTGAAACTGAAACAAACAGTAATCAGTGCACTGGGAAACACCTGGGTCGCCAAGGATGAATCAGCAGTGACCTGCTTAACTGCGTTGATCAGTGGAAGACCAAAATGCAGCAGTGTGAAGATGCTGAATGGGATATATATATAATCTCGAAGGGGATAATAGGGTATTATAATGTGTAGATGGGGTATTAATGTGGTGTGTGTGTGTGTGTTGCTATAGGCAGCCAAAAGAGTGTTTAACAAAAAAAAACCCAAACTATTACTTATAGTAATTAAAATATGTCTAAGAGTTAAATTATTTTAAGTGTGCATGTGTGTGTTGAAATACTTTATATGTGGCTCTCGAGTGGCACATCGACAAGGTGCGCGATTATCAATCCGGAGATCGCAAGTTCAAATCCGGATTGATGCCACAGCCATCCATGACCGGGAGTCCATGGGAGCTAATTGGCCGAGCTCTCATGGGAGGGAGGGATGGCATATGCTCACTTCCCTGTCACTCACAGCGATCACCAGCCAATCATGGGCGTCTGTGAGCTCATTCGTACGAGGGGGCGGATAGAGCTTTCCCTCCGAGTGTGTTAGGTCGCCCCCAAATACGAATGCGCAACAGTTCGAAAAAGAGGCGGGCGGCAGCATTGCATATTGCACGGAGGGGGCGTGTGCTTGTTTAAGCCCCTCCCTGGTCGGTGGTGGTCGTGTGATAGGGAAGGCAAAAAGTTGATAGGTGGGAATTGGATGCGACTAAATTGGGGGGGGGCCTTTTGATATTAATCCCATTTTAAAGATTAATTTTAACAGTGGTACTCAGATTTTAGTAGTCAGTCAAACATTTTCAGTCAGCGGTCTTGCACTGTGAGCACTCTCTCAAACTGATTTTACAAAGTGCAGGCATATAAACATGGTATCACAGTGACGCAATAAGAACCTGCTATAGACAGAAGGAATGGAGGGCAGTTTAAGCTGTGGAAACAAACCCAAAAACCATTAGCAGTACAAATCAAATTTAGCTCAGAGGGAGGAATAATATCAGGGTGGGGCTCTGACAGATGTACCTAGAAAAAAATAAACAAAGGCATTTGGAATTTTTCATCAGACACAGTTCAATGTGTCATCATTAATGGTTTTTTCATATAATTAACAGTCATCACATTCTGTCATAATGTTTTGACAGTGAAGACGCGTCAGCAGGGAATTAAAAAAAACATCATCAAAGATTTAAATACTGAGTTTGATAAAAATTTCATGTAATTCCTTTTGTGTTGCATTTCCTTTTTATTGTGATGGTTATAAAAGTTGCACACAAATGCAAACACTGTCCCATCACATCCCTTGGACCCGGAGAAGGTCTGTTAGTAGCCACTCTCCTGCTATCATGCCGGGTGAGCATCTCAAGGCTACCCGAGGCTTGTAGGATGGGTTTTTAAGCCTTGAGACAAAAACCCATTTGTGTTTTTAATCATGCCTATAGCCCAGCAAATCCTGAAAGCTAGTCTATGCTAACTGTAGCATTATGAAGTTCAACCTAAAACGAAGGCAAAAAGATATTTCTTGCAAATAAATTGTACTGGATTTTATTTTCTTTTAATTTCATACATTATGTCCAGGGTGACACAGTGGTTAGCACATCACAGCAAGAAGACATGGGTTCGATTCCCAGTTTTGGCCGTTTCTGTGTGGAGTTTGCATACTTGCGTGGGTTTCCTCTCACCGTCAAAAGACATGCACATTAGGTTAATTGGCTGTCCCAGATTTCACCTAGGTGTGAGTGTGAATGGTTGTATGTGTGTTGGCTCTGCGATGGACTGGCGAGCTGTTCAGGGTGTGCTCCACCTTTACCCAAGTCATCTAAGATGAGCCCCAGCGTCCCTTTGACCCTAATTAAAGTTAAGCTGATTAGAGAATGAATTAATGAACATTGTCAAGATGCTTTAACAATTTAGCTTTTGATAAACAATTATAATTTATAAAAATTTTATACTAAATATAATTATTTGTTTAGCTAAAAGTGGTAATAGAAAAAAAACTCTGAAAAGGTCTAAACCCTACCTCCCACCTTACATTTTATTTGGCCTTGTCGGGTGAAAATTCCCCAGGCTTCTAGCCTTGACATAGCCCAGAAGAGGCGATAGTAAGTTGTGGAAGTGACTTTGGAAACAGTAATGGCCTTGGTGCTCAATAGTGGAATCGAGGCTAGTGTGTCTGTCCATGACACAAACGAGCAGTCTGTATTGTTTGTCATGGTTGTTTGCCTTATAGGCTTAAAGTCTGTTTTGCTGAAGTCAGTTACAGTACCCTTGTTCAGTTCTGGACCGATTGTGATTGCTTTTGTCCCTAGTAAAAATTTGGACCCAAAAAAGATGGGAACATTTTGGCCAGGTGGGGAAAAAAAAGAACAACTACCCCAAAATCCTGAAGATTTCCTTTAATAAAACAGTACTGTGTATTGTATTTTACACAGGGTTTCCCTTCGGTGTAGAACCTTCTCCATATTTCCCTCCACCCAGGGAAAGTCTATTAATGTCAGAATAGCACTACAGCTTTGCTGCCCTTTAACTTGGCTATCACCAGGAGCATTCACACTCGCACTGTTACAGACCCTGTTTATGTGCCACCATGCAGCTTTCAGAACAGACATAAACAGTGTGAGCAGGTAAAGGCTGAATAAGTTTCTGTGGACTTGAGCCTGCAGAGGTTTTTTCCTCCCTTTTGTTGTAGGTAGCAATGTGACTGCATTGTCCTGAGTGTTCTGATCCCCTGAAAACTCTGATACCTGCTTGCGGTAGATCTATTTAAAGGTGTGTTACTATGCTGTTCTGGCTAAGACATTTTCAGGCCATCGTGTCCTTGTTTTCCACAAGTACTCACTGCAGGAGCAGATTAAAAGAAAAGGGTGGGGCAGCAAATCACCAACCGATTTTTATATCCCCCTCTGTAGGGTTTGTGAAAATAAGGCCAGCTCTGACACAGTCACCCCCCCACCCCTTTTCCTTTTCTTTTTTTTAATTTGGCAAGGGCAAGTTAGAAATGGCTATGAAAGAGCAAGGCTATTATTCTTATAGAATATTTTCTCTCCTCCTAATTTTGCTTCCCATTCTTACATGCTCTAAGACCAATACAGCATATCAGATGTTTTGAACAATGACATCCCATTATTTAACACTGTTTTTTTTTCCCCTTGACCTACAGCAATGGCAGCCATCCGTAAGAAGCTGGTGATCGTAGGTGATGGAGCATGTGGAAAGACATGTCTTCTCATTGTCTTCAGTAAAGATCAATTCCCTGAGGTCTACGTGCCTACTGTATTCGAGAACTACATTGCTGACATTGAAGTGGATGGCAAACAAGTGAGTGAGAAGTGACAAATCATTATTTATTTTTGTAGCATCTGTTGGGGTATATTACTGGAAAGTCTGAAATTGCAGATGTATGTTGGTGGCATCCCTTTTTTGAGGCAGTCCAAACAATATGGTTATTTGTTTCAAACAAACAGGAATCAGAAACTATAAATTGACACAATATAGACAAATGTTTTTATTTGTATTTATCAGGGTAAAGTTACGGTTTCTGTGGAATTTCCCTCATGTTTTCAGAAGTAGGCTTTCGTTGAGGGGGAAGTGAATACATGTCAAATATATCCAATCAGTCCGATACAGTGAGTCTGATGCACTCTGCTAGCCCAAGTCCAGTACTGTATATTGGGCATGAAGAGAGTATTGATTAGATGAAGTGCAACAGTTGAATACAGTATGTTATTCACGTAAAATGTCAGTGTGTATCACCGAATTTCAGTAATGATACCGAATGTTGGACCTTTTTGTAAAAGTATTTATATATTTATTTAATTTGTCCAGTACAGTGTCTGTGATGCAGTATATGAGTGTAGTACAGTTTTTGTTTTCTATAGTATCCATATCAGATCGGTATTGATGTGACTTGGCATGGTATTGACATGATCCAGTTTACTCGACTGGTGCACTTTTATACCTGTCTTGAACACCTATTAAGGGTATATATTACAATTTGGTATAGTAGCTTTCAAACAATATCATTAGTAACTGCCAGAAAGGTAGACATGGTAGCATGGTGTGTGATAATACTTGTGTAATATTACCACTTGTCCACTTCTCTTTTGCTAACCAAGCCCAATAGCACATGCTTATTTGTACAGACCCATTAGATGAATATTGATGTATTTCAATAAGCTCAGTATCTTTTAACTGTTGTGCAGGTTTGTTCAGCTGCGCTCCAGTGTTTCACCAAAATGAGACCATATAGCATGATCACCATTAGTCCCATTATGAATCACATATAATGCATGAAAAATAAGCCATTAAAAAGTCCAGTCACAAGCCACTCATAGTGATATGTGTCATAGATGACATTTTATAGACATTTTGCCCTCCTAGCCTTACTTGGTGACTCTTGCTCATTTTAGAGAACAGTCAGTAGTAGATAAATGCTGAGTTAATTCTACATGGTGATATTTTAACACTTAACCAGGTATTGTACTAACCCATACACATTTAAGCTACTTAATTAATTCCTGGTATGGGAAGACATCAACTTAGATGCTCAAGTACATACTTAGTTCCTGATTAAAGGACAAATGCTTGTTTAAAGATACCATTATTTCCAACTGAGAATGTACAGAATATCACTAGCTTTATTACGATCATTATCAACAGTATGTTATTCAGTATGTTATTCACGTAGCTTTATTACGATCATTATATGTAGTGTTTCTGAACAGTAGTAGTCGCTCCTTGGATTCGTTTTGCATAACCTACTCTTCAGAATCAGATTGGCTTGGTTTTAGGAATACGTCATTATACCACAGCACAGCTGACTTTTCCATTCTGTTAAATGATGTCATTTTTGTTCCGTATTATAAAGAGCTCAGTTTCACCAGTCTTTTGTTTCTGGGACAGAGTCAGCAGCAGGTGCATATTACACCCACCCATGATCTCTCATTGCCCTTTATCAGTTCCAATGCTTGGCACTTTGTCTACCACCGGACAGGTTGGTCTGAGACCTTGGAGGTAGAACTTGGAAATAACATTGAAGTGTGTCAGATGGTCAGTAGGCTGGCAGTCTGGATGAAGATCACACCAGGGCAGTGGGTGCAAATTTGTACTGCAACACTGTTGGAAATTTTTTCTTTCTTTTTTGAAATAAAACTTACCTAGCTGTAGTAACCACTTTGTTCCCAACCATGCTACATCCATGTAAATACAAAGGCAGAAAAGGTGGTATAGGTTTAGTCCAGTGAGTTTTGTGTAACTGTCAGCTTTGAACTTTATTTTTTATTCATTCTTATTTTCTGAACTGCTTAATCCTGATTAGGGTTGTGGGGAGGCTGGCATCTATGTAGGCCAAATAAATGTGTGTGATGCATGAACTTCAGTTTACACACAAAGTTTACAGTTGATTATCTAGGGCAGTGGTGGCTTAGTGGTTAATGTGATCCCACCATCACCACTGTTGGGCCCTTGAGCAAGGCCCTTAACCCTCAGTTGCTCAGTTGTATAAAAATGATAATTGTAAGTCGCTCTGGATAAGAGCTGTAAATGTAAATTATCTCCAAATAATTTTTCTGTTACCCTAGGTTTACACTGGGGTCACAATGTCCACGTGGATCAAAATGGGTCGTGGGATCAAATCGTGATGAACTTGAGGGAACTTGGAAAGGGAATTTTTGACTAAAATTTTGACACGATTATTACAATCAGAATGTGGGAATCATAGTAGAGCTTAACAGACCTTGATGTACCATTGTTGGAATCTTGATAAACTTCGAGGCAATATTCCTTCAAGTGTCATCTCTTGGGTACACGGTTTCTCTTTTGTGTGACTCCTGCCTCCTTTTTATACACCAATTGTGCTCCAAGCGTGACAATATTGTCAAATTGAAGTCATAAATTGTAGGAGATCTTATCAGAACTTGATGAATGTGAGCGATCTACACAGAACATAAGAGCGTTTTGTGGCCATCATGGCCCCAGTGTAAACCCAGGCTTACGATGAAAATTTTTTATTAAGTTCATTGGCCCAGATAAATTTTCTGGTAGGTGTGAATTAGTGAGTACATGGTGTCCTGGACTGACATTCCATTTGGGGTGTATTTTCACCTTACCCTCTTACAGGTCCACTACGACCTTGTTCAGAATAATGTCAAAGCTTGAATTGCTATATGCACACCAGCATAAAGGGGAATTATATGTATTTTGGACTTGTACAGGTGTGTGCATGTATGCAAGTGCCATCATTTTGTGATTTCACGTTTGATATGAAATATGCACATAGAAACAGAACATGATCATCTATTTTAGCTGTTCTTTTTAATGGATGTTACTTTTTTCTTTCATGTTGCGTAATGAATACCTCCATATACAATATCCAACTCTTCTCCATTTATATCCATCTGTAGCCCACACAGTGAATTCAGTGTATATACCATGTCGTACATCAGATTATGCAAATCATATTGTAACTTTTTGGATGCGAGTTATATGCAGTAGTTACAGAATGACTTGATTTACTTTTTTCCAAACTGAACTTTTTAAAGTTTCATTTCAAGATAAATACCCAACTGTCTTCTAAGACATTCACTGTACACGGAAACTGAAATAGGTGACACTGATGTGAAACAGAGCACAAGAATGTGAAGAGGCAGGGTACTTATGAAATTCACTGGGTAGTGCTATATCGGTAAAATAGCATGACAACTCATTTTCTGACTGTTGTTTCGAGAAGCAATGGCATAAGCAATAATAAATGTGATAAAATCCCTGACCTTTGTTACACCTTGCTTTTCTTGATCAGAGGGCACACACATGCTTGGCATTCTGTTTCATTTTATCTCATGGAGGAACAAAAGGTAGAAAAGATTATTACCTGGTTCCTTCTTTGAGCCTTCTGCAATCACACTGTGTGTGGGCTGGGTGGGTGAGAGGAAGAGGAAGACTGGAATAGCATGCGGTTATTGTATAATGTACAATGGTGTGTGTGTGTGTGTGTGTGTGTGTGTGTCTATATATGTGCCTGTTTTGAAATTTCAGCTGACATGGTGGCATCCCTTTTTTTTTTTACTGAAGCTGCTGCTGTTGAATTTACCAGTGATGTTATGAGTTGTCTTGTTTTCCTGACAGTTTAAACTGTTACATAATCGGTTGTGGGAGTTTCTCGATGCAGAATATTTTACTAAATAAATAAAAAATAATAGCTACTACTCCTACTACTGTTTCTTCTACTACTACTACTAAAAAATAAATGTTTTATCATCCAACAGAATCCTTTTGGTCTATGCAACATAAAATCACTCGAGGAACACTTTATTAGGAACACCTACTCATTCATGCAGTTATCTAATCATACAGCAGCAGTGCAGTACATGGAATCGTGCGGATACAGGCCAGCAGCTCTGCCTAATGTTCTCAACAGGCTGAGTTTTGAGTATTTCTGTAGCTGCTGATCTCCAGGGATTTAAATACACAAGTCTCTAGTACTGAGGTATCTGTATCTTTCCTGTGAAGATCCAAAACTCAATCTGGATGGAGAAAAGTAAGCAAATGTTGATGCATTATTTATGCAAACAAAAATGTAAGACAAAAAAACAAACTGTGCTTAACACTGTTTTTTTTTTTTTCTGCTAGCTGGTCAGTTGCCTTCTTCCTTTTGGTCTTTGCTGCCGTATTTGTTTTTTAGTGATAACTGTATAATAGGTGAGCAATGTTTTACAATATAATTAAAATTACTTATATTAAATACAAAAAAGAAAACTAAAAGGGTCATGATTACCGCAGTTCTTCATTAAGAAGACATGTATAACTTAATAGGGAAGGTTTAACTCGGATTATGTAATTATCTGTTTAACAATCAGGTTGGTGTTTTTATGGTTGGAATTTACAGCGCTTTTAAAATGAGAGGAGAATAATCATGAGTTTATCAAATGACATGGTGGCCAAAATGAAGAGGGCCATGTCTGGCAACACTGCTTGAAATTTTATTCCCAAGAGTGATGTGAAGATATAATCTAAAGTGGGTGACAGTGAAGACTGTCAAAATGTCTCCTAGTTTGATGGAGTTATTTGGCAGTTATAATAAATGGACCTCAACTTGCCTTGTGTGAACAGTCCTAGCTGGTGGAGGTTCTAGAATGATGTGGGATATATATA
>JAOUQZ010034539.1:0-14230 GCA_028564935.1 Neosilurus hyrtlii
GGGGGGGGGGGGGGGGGGGGGGGGGGGGACTTTAATGAGCTGCTTTACAAAATTGTCTTCACAGTCGTGTTACAAATGCACCAGCATGGCTTAATAGCCTTAAATATCTGAACTCACTCTTGTATGACTGCAGTACAAATAAACAGTACTTTATTCATCTAATGCATGTAATATTTCTCTATTTGAGGAGTCCACTTGCAAAACCTGCTAAATCAAGTTTTGTTAAAAGAAAAAAAACCAACAACAAACAAACAAATAAATAATAATAAAAAAAATTTGCTATTTCCCTTAGCCTCTTTTTCAGGCACCTGCCCATGTCCCACTAATAGCTTCACTTTAAAAACCTGCAAACTCATTTTATAAATTACAGCAGAAGAAGTAAAACTCTGTCAGATCATTTATATGCCTCTAAAAAAATCAGATTTTTTTTAAAAACAGACCAACTTTATTTAACAGGTTTTGCATGTGGACTCCTCTTAAATATTCATAAACCTTCCACCTAGAACCCAAAACCAATTTACTTGTTTCATTGTAGTGCCGGAATAATTTGAATCATATGTCTATAGGAGAAGCAACTTTCCTACTTGGGTTAATTTAACACTTTTGGGATGATTTGAAGCCTTAAGTCAATAATTATTGTGTTTAGGCACAGGTAAGATGCCAAGAAGCTTCACTAGAATTAATTTCTGCAGGTTTGATAGCAAAGGGGGTTATTACTTATTGAAAATCACTACTGAGAACCAGTTGTACACATGCACACAGATTATATTCCAAATGCTACCTCAGAAACAGAATACATCAAATAGAGAGGCCTTGACCACAAAAGGCTTTGGATGAATTCTGGGAATGACAGCAATTTGTTCTTTGATCCAGCCGAAACTGCAAGACGAATGAGATGTGCATGTGAGACATGTTACCTCAAATTATTCATGCAAACCTTATTCAGTCATCACATGTTTTACCTGCACGTCTCAATGCCACTCTCAAGAGCTTTTTGCACATGCAGCTTGTCTGCTATTATCACACCCATCTTATCACACACTTCTCTCGCTACAGTTGCGTTGAAGGAGTAGCCGCTGGAGATCGATGCGTGAAACACCCCAGCCATGGTGCAATGTTCAGGAAAAACTGCTTAATGGAATAAATGATTAAAATATTTAAAGACCATTAATGTGGAGATATGAATGTTAACGCTACAGAAGAAAAGTTTATCTGACACATAGAGATAAAATATCCTTCGACAACACAAATATCCTCCACTCCTGCTAAGGTACACAAACATACATAAATTATACATATACATACATACATACATATATACATATATATATATATATATAAACACTTTTTCTGAAGATGTCTCTTTTGTTCTTCAATTGCTTTGCATTTTGTTTCATTTGCATAGCTCCTCGACTTATTACTCTGCACCAGCGTACCAAGCCTGGTGATCTTGAGCAGCTTCTTCTCATATGCCAGTGTTTAAGTTCAATGAACAGAGAACTCTCTGTCCTTGAAGCGTTTGTGCTGACCTTCACATGTACACTTGACAAACTTTAATTCCCATATATGATCATGAGATATTCTGCAGACCTGTCGACCTGATTTGTTGTTTTAACTTAGCAGTGGCAAGATCATATACAGATTAGCCCAATAAAACTTTGCACATTTCAAAGGAAAAGGACAAAAAAAATAAAGATCATCAAATTATTATTTACTTACCCAAAACTTCATTCAGTACAGTTATTATTCATCATGTTTTAAAGATTACATCCTCCACATAGTGGCCGTCGTTTTCTATACACGCTTGGAGGTGATTTGTGAAGGCTGCCATGGCTCGGCATCTCACGTCGGGTGGAACAGCGGCTATCTCCAGCTGAATAACAAACTTAAGGAAGATCTACAAGAGTTTGGGGTTGAGTGTACACAGGGGCGAGGTCAGAGGAACAAGCCTGCCACCCAAAATTGCCAAGATATGAGATCACTTGATCTGGAAACATTTTTACGAGCACCTGCAATAATCTTTAGGCTATTTGTGCCATAGCTCCATCTTACTGAAACCACACATCAAGTTCTTTAAGCTGAAGATGTTCAAATGTGGCTGTGCTGGGACTGGGTCTTTATTCTATTTGGTTTCAGATATCATTCATGAAGATGTGAGCCCAAGCCTTGCCATTTAATGTTGGAGCAGTGTTGCAAACCTAGAAAAAAGTTTTTCATTCCCCACTTGCAGTTCAGTGCAAGTTTGAGAAGCTTTATGGCAGTCATACTACTCTAATGTGTAGCACAATTTACGCTGTCCATAGCAAGTTTCTCGAAACATTATCTGTTCTTGACAAACCATGCACCAAACTCACCAAACTCCTGAAGCAGGTGTTCACGCAAAGCTTGGAGAAGTCCATCCAGAGGACTGCACTGGAACTTGACACCTATGTTTTATCTATGTTTTTATCTCTATATTAAAATTTATGTTTTATCTCTCTGGTCAGGTATCTCTCTGGTGGAGGAAAGAATTCAGATGCTCTGCAGCGAGGTTGGGGAAGAGATGCTGCAAAATATCAGAGAGACCTGCGTGAAAAGGTAGCCGAAAGTTTGTAGTTTGGCTTTGGAACGTGCTAGCAAGTCTGTTTATATCAAAAATTAACTTTTGAATAATATATATATATATATATATGAAACCTTGTTATATATTCAGTGCAGACTGAAGGTATAAACCCAGACCTCAAATTAGATCTTCTAAGACCTTAAACACAATGTAGCCTTAATGTAAGACTCATCCAGCACTCTTTTCCTGCTGCATCTAGTGGTCTTTTTCTCCTATTAATCTCAGAACTCATACAATTCTGCTCACAGCCTGCATAATATGGATTAAGTGGCAAGGTAGCGTTTTGAGTAAAAGCCAAAAATAAGTTGAAAATGGCTTACCAGAACGAAAATGCGATATCACCAAAAACACGTGCTTCAAAACATAATCTTTGACAAGTTCAAGTTCAAATATCCATAAATACAATCCATTCATGCTAAAATGCTTGATTAAGAAAGGGTTTCATATCCAAGTTGTTGTAAAACAATGGAAATATCCACTTATGTTGCCAATTTTCAAACCGCTTTTTTGATTGCTCAGGCTATTTCCTTTTTATTCAGTTTTGATACCAGAATACTGTCCCTACTTACAGAATCCCAGAAGGAGTCCCCGAATCATACAATTGTAAACCAATGTCCAAACCAAAGTCTGAAGAGAGATGTCTGAATCCATTCCAGGTGTATGCGGTCAACTCCAAAACTATTGGCACCCACCATAAAGATGAACGTAAAACATCACATGCAGGTGGCTGAAATAGGGTGCTTTTATGTTTTGGAAGTACAGATGATGTTTCCTGGTTTTTAATCAGGCCTAAATTCACAAAACACTAACATTTTTTTCACAGGGTTCAGTTAAAAAAAAAGAAAAATTTAATGAGAATCATTGTTGCTAGAGGAAAGATAAGGAGTTCTTCCTTTTTGCTTGAAAGGTAACTACAGTCATTATATATAATTTGTTTTACTCAATTGTCCAGCATGGTCCCAGCATCCCAGTTATTTATAGGGTTGATCATCTCCACTGGCAGGAAACATTTTTATTTATTTACAAAAATATAAACCCACATCTCTGCCTCAGTTACATTAAAAAAACGTGGGTTTTTACAAAATATCACTATACAAAGAATCTACAAAAGAGAAAAGCACCACAGAAATCTAAGCAGAAGACAATATAAGAAATGTTTGTTCCATTAAACAAATAAATAAATACATTTGCATAATGACTTTCCAGTAGATGATTTCTCAGAGCGATAGTCTGTCTGTCGTGGCTGATTATGACAGCGCTGTGCTCTCGTTCCCTGGCTGGATGGTCACGCTGACATTGTTTGCATTTGCTGTTGGTCTGTGTCTGTTTTCACCTCAGCCTGAAACTCCTTTCCACTTTCCCCAAAATGTTCATTCTCTTTTCTCTCATTCTGCTGATTTTTGTTCCACCGTCCCATGCTTTTCCTACAGGGATAAAAAAAAATGGATTATTTATTTATAAATCGGCTATATGGATTTTCTTCAGAGTAAATCAAGTATCCACTTACTTTTTGAAGAAGTAGACAGCAGCCACAGCGAGCAGGAGGAAAGCGAAGACGGTAATGAGCAAAGCAATCAGGCCAACTATAACACCGTACATAAGGCAGAAAACATATTTATTAACTTGCACTTGTATAGTAGCCCAAATGAATAAAGACAGGTTAAATAAACAAACAAGCAAGTAAGTGAGCACCTGCACTTGCAGGGCTGGTGTTGCTAAAGGCCTGTGATTCAGGTGTGTTGTCGACAGGTGAATATTTCACAGAGGTGGGAAGACTGGAGGAAGTGGAAGTGGATGACAGGTCATCCCACGATGCTGAAGGAGTCGTTTTTGTCGGGTTTGAATGACCTCCAGATGTGCCAGTTGTAGGCGTGACGGTGGTGCTCGGATACGCATATGACAGGTTCAAATGAACTTCGTAATCTGCAATGACATCATTCCCTCATCATTACACCTCATCTCACACATGCTTGGTATGGTTGGAGTGGATGTCAGTGCTGCCCACTGATTTCCTCTGAACTTGTGATACAAATGATTAATATGCATGACAGCAGAAAAAATAAAGTGTAGTCTTGTTATATTTACATAAATAATGTGGATAATCAAGTTAATTGTCTAGCTGGATTGTAATGTTGATTATTGGAATTTTTGGACCTATTTATTTCTAAACCTTCCATCTTGAGCCCAAAACAAGTTTCTTTGTTCATTTGTAGTGATGAAACATGCTGCATCATATTTCCTTTGGGTCAGCAATTTTCCTACTTGTGTTGACACTTTTTAAATATTTTCGGTTAGAAGCAAGCAAAATACTGAGCAGCCTTTCCAGGATTAATTTTTACCAGTTTCACAAAATGGGGGTCAATAGTTTTGCAATCGATATTAAGAACCTGATGTATATGTTCACACACATTATATTCCAAGTGCTACCTGTTTTATTGTAACAGAAGACATCAAATAAAGTGCTGAGGGAGGAGCGCCAGATAATAAGTCCAACTTTGGCTTGACCGCAGAGGACATTGGAGTGAATTCTGGGAATGACCGCGATTTGTTCATCAATCCAGCCAAACCTACAGGACAAATAAGATGTGTATGAGAGGCACATTACACTAAATCATTAATGCAAACCAAGTCATCGCAGGTACTTACTTGCATGTCTCAAAGCCATTTGTGACAGCTCTTTGCACCTCCGACTTGTCTGCTATGGTCACACCCATCTTTTCACACACTTCTCTCGCCATAGTTGCGTTAAAGGAGTAGCCGCTGGACCTCGATGCGTGGAACACCCCGGCCATGGTGCCATGTTTGGGATAAACTGTTTCATTAATGAAATGTTTCATTAATGTTTTAAGGAAAACTTCTTCCTAAACCAAAGAACGCTTAACCATCCCCTAGTGTACAAACTGAATGGCAGCGGTTCTCAAACCTCGGGTCTAAAAAAATTTCATGTCCTAACTGGTTCATCTGTTTGTACACTTGTCGATGGTTAAAGTTTTCTTTACTCATAAAAATAATATTGAACTCAATTATCAATTATATCGAAGAATTTCCAGAAATATTTCTATTTTGAAGATTTACATGTTGTCTACATTCATGCAAATGGGATCCACTTGACACACTACAAAAAGGGAGGGACCATTAAATTAACATTTGAGAGATTTAAATTTTTTCTTTTCCAGTTTTGTACCATTACTGATTTAAATAAAAATATACAGCATAGAATTTCAGTTACAGAGGTTTTTCAAAGTTTATAGAAGGTTCTTAGCATAACACAGAACTCCAACAATTCTTGAGAAATAAAAAGTAAATATGCTGCTAGGATTGTGGGATTAAAAAAAAACAGTAAGTGTTTAGTAGTGAAGGAAAAAGTTAAAACAAAAAAGTTCCAAGGAGAACCTCTTGGTTCTGGAATAAGATCTTTTTCTAAAAGTGTTGAGGTAATTTTTCTTTCATTAACCTAGAAATGTGTGCATCTAAATTACATTTATTTTGTTCCAAGTTAGCCCACACATGAATAGAGCATACCTCTGATCTCTTCGAAATCAAAAAGCAGAGCTGCCGTGATGAAATCAGCCAAGAGCAGCAACAGCATCCCTGTCCTTGCCATGCTTGGTTGTCTTGGGAGTCTCTTCTATCAGGGCTCTGAGATGCACTTTGAAATGATGTGTGTGTGTCCAGGAGTTTATAAAGCGCAAACCTCCCCTGGGGTAGTGGGGCGGGAAATTGAAGGGGCGATTATTTCACAAATACACCAGTACAGTGTGTTACAGCGAGGGGAAAAGGAAACGGGGTGAAAAGGGCATGTATCTCTGATGAGATCAAGAGGGAATTGTGGCTCAGTAGAAATGGCCTACTGATAACCGCCGCTGCTGACAGACTGGACAATTAAAAAAGATCAGTTTTTTTCAAACTTCACTTTTCATGGAACATGTGTAATAGCATAATTAAAATACTGGCACCCCATAAGGTTACTGCACTGAAGCTCAGCTAATAGACAACTGTGGTTGTTTGGGAATGTCTAAAGGGAAATCTTTAAAGCATTCCCCATAAAACCCCTGTTAAATGCTTGACATTAAAATGTTTTGTCTCTTGGGAATGACTGTTTAGCTTTGGGACCCAGTTATAAGAGTGATGAGAGCAATATTCCTGCATTTTTGCTGTAATCTTTATCCATGGTATCTGTAATGTGTGGTTCATTACAGTACATATTTCCTTTTACCTAAAAAGAACTTGATCAAAGCAAGATAATTGTACTAGTTACACTCATTTACTAGAAGCAGGAATAATCTCTGGTATTTCTTTTCAAACTTTATTAGGTTTCATGAATGATATACCAGGATGTCTTGTGTTTCTCTGTCTCTATTTTTTATTTTTTTTTGCTTCACCTAAGAGGTTATGTTTTCATCAGTATTGGTGTGTTAGTTGGTTAGCAACTTTATTCTACCTAACTAATAACAAAAGTAATAAACAGCTTTTGATACATTCTTTGGAGGAGTGGACTATTACCCAAGTAACACTTTATTAGCTTTTGGTGTTGATCTGGAACAAATTCTGGATCAACAAATTTGGAAAAAATTATTTTACATTGTGAGATAAAATGTGGACTCTAAAATTACAGCAGGGGGTGTTTTGTACTTTGTTATTTTTGACTTGGTGGAGGTTTGTACTTTGCGAGAGCTAATTTAGTTTCCTTTAACATCTTGAGAAAGACCTTGCCAATCCTCATCAAACTTTGCATATTTACTCCATTGGGGTACGTCCAGAAGCTTGTCAATTAATTAAGGTTTCTTGGATTTATTGGCATTTCAAATTTCCACAGACAGCAGATAACACACAATGTACAACAACCTGGGATGCCTCCTCTAATCAAGCTATTTGCTTTGTTGAGCATTACATTTTTCTTGTTAATGTTTCATTACATGGTTAATAAATGTTTGTATATAACAAGCATGGTTTCGCGTTCTTCCAAGTTATTCAGTTTTTGTTGTGTTAAATAGTACAAGAACTAATTGTAGGAAAGTGTTAGTTGAGAGTGCAGCACCGAGGAAACACCAGAGCAAACAGGTCATATGACTGACTGAAGGAATGCTTACGTACATATGCAGAAAATAAGCCATCACTGGTGTATGCTAATGTAAACATGAGATTATATTCGAAACTATGCAAACTACTGTAATAGCTATAAATTGATTTAGTTAGCTATTAATTCAGTTCCCCACTCAGAACTTTAGTTCCTACTTCCAGTTGGTTCCCATTTACTGTTTGTCAAGTGTTTAATCTTTTAAGGATAAAACATTTTTCTGACTGTTTCTGTGGTGATTGAATGGAGCACAGCACAGGAAAACATATACAGCAGGAGTGAGCAGTAACACTTGAGCCACTATGCCACATGGCATGTTGCCCTCAGCAGGGCTTAATTATTGTGACACTGAAGTGCGCATTTGGATTTATGCATGCATTAACAATCATTAGTGGAGACCCTTGAAATGCTTCAACAAGTCTATGAAATAGTGAGCCGGGGTGGGGAGTTCTAAACAGTGTTCATGCATCAAGAGAGGCAGAATATCATACTGTAGTTAAGAATGCCAATCAATGCACTTTGTCTTGATCACTGATTCATTGTTAAAGTTGTGGTAAAGCATTTTAAGAGTCTCCTGTGTTTCACAGAATTTGATGTTTGTTTTCTGGTCCACAGTAGAATCACGCATAAATGTGTATAATAAACATGTCATGCAGCATACTAACTCACGAGAGTTACTGCTAGTTCCTGCTGTATGTGAATCACCATGCTGCATGGTGTTCATTCACTACAGAAACAGTCCTGCAACGTTTTGGTAGCACATTGTATACATTTCATTACATTGGTGTAGGAAGTGGCAGAGATGGTCGATGCATCTGGTGAGAATTTGAAGCTAGTATAAAGCCAAACATGAAAATTGTCAAACAAAAGACATTTCTCTTTGAACATTCAAAACATTTAATAACAACATTTAACATTTTGTCTGTTAGCATGTGTCAAACCTTAAGGCCTGATATCATGTGAGAGACTCTTTGGTGACTGCCTGTGATTTTTTGAGTTGGCAACTGTCTTAGACCAACCACAACTGTGTATGTGATGTCCTAAATGACTCAAATAAAATAATGCTCAAATGAAAATCTCTGATGGTCGGCAACTAGGTCTGAGACTGTCGGCAGTTGAGTCCCCAACTATCTGCGCCTATCTGTGATCGACCACAACGGACTCAGACTGTCAGCAGTATAATTGTGGATAACTGGCGACAGTCACTGATTAGTAGATTATCATGTGTAATTGTTCAACATTTGGAAACAGGTTTCAAAAAAACGGGACAATTGTCCACAACGGGTGGATTCCTCGCTGGTCAACGGTATTGGTCACAGACCCCTCATGCTTGCTCCTGACCTATAAATTGATCGAATCATGAGCATAATCGTTATTGCCCAAATGAAATCAGGGCTTTACAGTGCATTAGTTGCTACATGGTCACAAGTTAATCTAACAGACTCATCACTTGCTCATGTGAGCCTAACATGAATATATATGTTTTGAATATTTTCACAGTTAAAACACCTGCCCTTTGACCTCCATTATATAAGTGGCTGTGGATTAAATGTTATTTTCTCAGTAAAGTTTTTGCCCTTGTGAATCACACACACACACACACACACACACACACACACACACACACACACACACACACACACACACACACACACACACAAATGCTATGGCCCAAGATTAGTTTTTTTTTTTAAGTTTTCTTTAACAAGAAAATGTTCTTTACACTTCCTGTGATCTTTCATTGACCTACAGCCTGCTTCCAGCAAAAACACTCACACACACACACAGTACTTTCACTGCTGGGGAAATGACGCAGGAACACAGGAAGACTAAGCCATCAGCAAGTCAGCAGCTTTTCTATCGGAATAAACTACACACTTTTGTTCCTGCTGAGGTTTGCATACCACCAGCTCATCATCACAACATGACAAAATACAACACTCTAAAAGAAAAGTTTTCAAAAGTTCAACACCAAAACATAAACTAATTCAAGATTATTTGTGTTGAATTAAAAATTTCCTCTATCAGTCCTTTAATCACACCAATAGACCCTCTGTGGAAGAAGAAGAACCTGGGGGTTCAATCACATTTCTCTCAAACTCATCGGATTTAAACGTATATTTCGGCATCTCTGATGTCAGACCAAGTGCCATCTTGATCTGATTCAGAATGGGCATTTGGTGGCAAATTATATTTGACATGGGAAATCCCATTTTTTGGAAGCACAGTAGTATAGCAGTCCCAGCAGGGGATCAGTATGAAGGTGTTGACATTACAACAATTAAAATTTCCTCATCATGATGGAACTGACCTCATCCAGGAATGAGCCATTTCTTTAGGCCCCTTTATTAAAATGAGTGGAGTCGCACAAACCATTAAAACACTTGCAAATTAATGATCTAAATTGATGACACAAACCACTGATGCTAGGAAAATCACTAGGTGTTCTGTGTGTATTTATTATTATTGTAAATTTTTTTTTTTTTTTTTTTTTTATTCTTCACACCAACATGCTCCAAGTGCTCCAAGGACATGATCCAACATGTCAAATTTGAAACAGGATTTTGCCATTTATGGGAAAAAACAAACAAACATACAAACAAAAAAAAATTGTTGCACAAATATTGCACCCAAAAGCTACCTTGGAATGTCACCTCAGACAATGAAGAATGAACTGAAGCACTTAAATATTAAACTGAATTTCTCAACAATGTTTTTACTTACAAACCTGAGAATAAAATCATAATATTCGAGTGATAATGTAATCTTAGTCTTATTAATGTGACATTTGTTTCATATTATTACATATCAAACTATACACACACGCAAACACACACACACACACACACACACACACACACACACACACACACACACACACACACACACTATATAGACAAAAGTTTATGGACACTTGACTATTACACCCATATGCATCTTCTTCCCAAAGTTGGTGCCACAAAGTTGAAAGCACACAACTGCACAGAATGTCTTTGTCTGCTGTTAGGTTACAATTTCCCCTCACTAGAACCTGTCTCCCTGAAATATCTCAATGAAATACAAATCAATTAAAATATATTCTTTAAAGTTATTTTCTGGATTTTCTTTTTGATATTCTGTCTCTCTATGTTAGAATACATCTACCATTAAAAGTATGGAATGATCATGTCTTTATTAGTGGGCAGACCAACAAAATCCGCAAGGGATCAAAAACTTTTTACTCTCACTGTATATGCATATTTCCCGGTAGCTTGTTGGGTTGAAATGTTTTCATACAGTAACTATTCACTTGCATTCGTATGAATGAATGAATGAATGAATATATTTTATTTAAAAAGTGCCAACATGTACATAACTAAATATACATTATGCAAAAAGTACATGTATACTCTTTAATAAAAAGGAAATTAAAAAGTAAGTCATAGCAAATAACATTACTTATTTCCATAGTTAACCTTAGTGAAGTGTATACCAAAAAACTACCATACAACTAGCACTAGATATTTAAGTATAACATTATTACATCCGTTAAATAATCACAGAAACTATTGCACATATCACATTGTTGAAACAAAAATTGTTTACATTTAAAAACATCTTAACTTTGAGAACTTTTAATACTGATAGGTAATAAATTCCACAATTTTGTACTGTTATATTTAAATGAGTTTAATTCCTAAAATTTGACTTTTGTTAAACAAAATGAAAGCTGATTGTACTTTGTGGAATAACCATGACTAATTGGTTAAATAGCACAGAGAGAGCTTGGTGCAGTTTGTTTTGTAACAGAGTACATGCAATTTAAACTAAGGTAATTTACTCTACACTTGACATTTAGCCAACTTAGTTTGTTATAATCAGAGAATTCTATGTGATACCTATTACCCTTTCCTTAAAAAGAACCTAATGACTTTATTTTGACAGGTTTGCAGTTTACACTTTAACTTTTTACTAAGACCTCTGTACCAAGAATTACAGGCATAATCAAAATAAGGTAAAGTAAATGATGAACATATGACTTTCTCTCCTTGATGTTTAAAATTGACCCCTTTCTACATAAAAATTTAAGTTTGGTATTAACTTTTTAATGACAGAGGTACCAACACTATTACCAGACATAACTTGATCAAGGACTGTGCCTAAATATTTGACTTTATCATTGGCCAAAATAGAAACGTTATTGCAAAAGATGGATAATTTACTACATTTTTTGAGTCTTATTCTGGAATCAAACTGAATACTTTCAGTTTTGCCAAGGTGTATTGATCATTTGTTTTCCTCAAGCCAAATACTAAAAACATGTAATTCAGAAGATAATGTACTTTGTATTAATTTGGGTTCTTTTCCACTGACTAACAAAGCGGAATCATCTATGTATATGTAGAGATCACAATTTACTGATTGG
The DNA here is from genome assembly GCA_028564935.1 of Neosilurus hyrtlii. Lineage (NCBI taxonomy): Eukaryota > Metazoa > Chordata > Actinopteri > Siluriformes > Plotosidae > Neosilurus > Neosilurus hyrtlii. The sequence goes on from JAOUQZ010034539.1 coordinate 12,085, forward strand.
CACATGCCATTGACATAGATAGTATAGAGTAGTGGTCCTAATATTAAGCCCTGAGGGATTCCGCATGTGACCTTTACATACGCAGATTGATTTCCACTGACCTCAAAAACATTGTTGTCTTTCTAGAATTGCAGATTCATTCAGTTTTGATAGTGTTATTTTGTGGTCGACAGTATCAAAAGCTTTCTGTAAATCAATCAAAACTACATCTGTTTAAAGGCCTGCGTCCATGGTAAATCGTATCTTGTCAGAAAGAAAGATCAATGCTGAGTCAGTGGAAGTCAATGGAATAAGTTTGTTTACATTTATATATTTAAAAATTTGATCAAAATAAATCTTTCTAAAATTTTAGACACCACTGGTAAAATTTAAACTAGTCTGTAGTTTCCTTCACAATCTGATCACCTTTTTAAACAGAGGCACAACCCTTGCTGTTTTAAAGTCCAATGTAACTAGTGAGGTTTTTATTGATAGATTAATAATGTTGGCTAATGGCGATGAAATGATAGATGTACCGTCTTTTAGAAATTTAGCAGAAACAATATCGCTTCCAGTAGACTTTGAAACAGATAAACAGGATAAATGCTTTTTAACTTCTTGGTCTGAGACAACAGAGAATGTAAAATGATTAAGTTGAACATGTTTTTGTTGATAAAAGGATTCAAGTTTACTGTGATCAAAGTTTCTTTTTGGGAAGTTTATCAACATGTGCACTGGCTACTCCACAAAAGAAATTATTCAATTTATCTGAAAAAAAAAAAAATTGGGATCAAAATCATTGTCCACCATTGTCTCAGAGACCTTTATTGGATGAACTAACTTTACACTTAGACAGGCCAATTTTTTTTAACACTTTCCACAGAGATTTTGAGGAATTTTTAACTATGTGATATTGGAAGAAGCCTTTTTTAGCTTTAACAAAGTAAACACCATTTAATTCATCTAAAGTTAAATTTAGTTTTATTTAATTACATCTTTCTGGCATTATTACATCTTTCTCATGTAAGACCTGCATCCAGTTTACATTACTAAATTTTTCTAAGTTTGAGTTTTAACAAATCTACACTCTAGTTTTCATATATCTGATTTGTGTGACATTATGTTTATTGACTTGATAGTTTTTAATCTTTTCTTGTACAATACACAATACTGTGATCAGTCATATCACAAGGCAATACACCACTCTGAGAGACAATCTCCTTATCAAATGTTAAAAAAAGATCAATACAACTTTGACTGGCTGGCGTAACTGGTTGGTTCATCAATTAATTGGTACATGTCAAACATATAAATAAAATGTAACAAACTTAATTTCAAATTGTTCTTCTTAGCCAAAATGTTTGCATTAAAATTGCCTAGTAAGAAAGTTTCTTGCTGTTGATAATTTGATTCCAAAGAAAAGTTATCTAGTTTATTGAAGAAGGTTGAATCCTTAGGTGGTCTGTAAGTAATGCCAACTAGAATCAGGTTAGTCTTTGGCAATAACAAATTCACAGCCAAGAACTCAAGGTCAGAATTCATTAAATCCAGGCATCTATTAAATGCAAAGTATAATAACACTGTATTATATACTGAAATTAAACTTTATTTAATTCAACTGTTTCAACTCTGTGCTCTATCCACTTACCTGGTGATGTTAATGTTAGATTTGTTTTTCTTTGGAATAAACACAGTGGCATTTTCATAACATGTTATCACTGAAATTTATATTGTTTTGTTAGCATTTTAGCAGCCATGCCACAGTCAGAATTACTGTTAACTTTGTATGTCATTGTCGCAGTCATGAACAAGACAACTACAAAGTAATGGGAAACTTTTGGAAATTTTTTAGAAAAATTATACATATTGTATAACTTTGGAACTGTTGCGCTACCAGTAAATATTATTATATTAGGTCAAATTTTCAGTTTTTTTATTTTAATATAATGAACACATTTAGCGGGTGGGACAATGAAAAGTATAAACTTCATTTTTGATTGGCACCCTAATGATCACAAATCCCCACAGAGAGATCAAGAAACACATGAGTGTTATGGTCAAATGTCAATAAACTTTTGTCCATATAGTGGTTTTGTATGTGTGTGTGTGTGTGTGTGTGTGTGTGTGTGTGTGTGTGTGTGTGTGTGTGTGTGTGTGTGTGTGTGTG
>JAOUQZ010034598.1:0-14228 GCA_028564935.1 Neosilurus hyrtlii
ACACACACACACACACACACACACACACACACACACACACACACACACACACACACACACACACACACACACGCCCGCACGCACCGTGTGACGACAGTTCACCTACAGTTTAATCTCAGAAGCTACAGAAATGGGCTGGCAGTAGAAAAAACCCTCTTCCCTCTTCCGACAATTTTAAAAACCACCACGGATCAGAAGCACATAGTGGTGCATTGTGCAGAAGCAGCACACATACCACACCTATATCAACAAAACACAATCACTTCCTACTATCACGCCTCATTAAGAGGCATAATAAAGCATCCCGGGAGTTCGTTTATGGAATTGACGATCAGGATGATCACATTTCGATCCTACTTTTTTGTGAAAATGTACCTGTGAGAAACTAGTCATGTTTAACTAATACAAAACCATGAGAACATCTTAAACATACAGCTTGCTACCCTTTTTACATCTGAACTCAAGCACAGTGCAGAGTTGCTCTGGTATACACTTGTTAAATCTACATTTCCGGGTCCAAATGCTCCTTCAGGCTGTAAAACGAGAGACAGCTCATGGCCTTTATTAACAATGTCTGCAAAGGTCAGGTTTGGCTTCTGTTAAAAAATTGAAACTTCTCTTATCAACTGTAGCCGTTTTCTCCCTTCTTTGAAAACGACAGAATGACACCTGATTTAAAAAACTCAAATCTCTTGATACGTCACTGTAGCCTCGGCCAACGCAGTAGTGGCTCTGATCCAGAAACAGTATTATCAGAAGGTTATTACATCATAATTCAATAATTCTTACCTGCATGTCGTTTTTGTTCATGGCACAAAGCCATAAAGCTCATGATGAGTCAAAGTAAACAGTACTTCAGTTTCTGTAACTCTGAGTGACGAGGAGCCGACGTAAACAGATGAATCATTATAAATCAAACTCAAAAAGTGGTATCGCTTGCATCACCTTTTTTAGCAAGAACAGTCCTGAGTACTTGGATCAGCAACACGGTAAAAAGATATTCATTTAAATCCGTGGCATTTGAAGGACGCCGTTATCCAGACCGACTTCCATTTAAAACAGCTGAGGAGGCAGCACGGTGTTAGCACGGCCACCTCACGGCAAGAAGGTCCGGGGTTTGTGTCCTGGGCTCTGACGTTTCTGTGTGGAGTCTGCTTGTACATGCATGTGTTTCCACTGGGTACTCCGGTTTCCTCCCACAGTCCATAGACTTGACTTGACATTAAGCTAACTGGCTGGTTTAGGTTTCCCCTGAATGTGAGCGTTGCCCTACGATGGTCTGGCGAGCTGTTCGGAGTGAACTTTCACATCTAATGAGAAAATGGAGCATGTTTTCGAGGCAGGTGTATACAGGCAGTGGTGCAGAGTGAAAGGCGTGCGGTTATGAGTTTTAATGGCATCATGTGAGAATCTTCAGGTAGAGAGCACTAGAGCCCAGTGGGACAGTCGTGGCAAAGCTATCATGGGACTTATCTTCACTCTCTGTTTCAAGCAGACAGATATAAAGATATACTTCTCCGTCCCTTCAGTGTTAAACCGCCGGTTCTTCCATACTGAGAAGTGTAGACTTATTAAAACTTTCAACACCAAACCCAAACAAACAGTGCTAAAGCACTAGTAAAGTGTTAGTGTCATAGTGGCGATCTTCTCCGGAAATGCCCCAAGGCTAAACACATTAGGCATGTCCTTTACACCTGTGTGAATATCTTTTGCTTTCGGTTTGTGGCACTAGAGTTGACTTCATGTCATTTTGTTTATACTTTAATAAATAGACTGCTGTAGCTCTTTAAGCCGGTTGGCAAATAAGTGAGTGAGGTCAGAGTTCAGGGGCAAGGGCCTTGCTTAAGGGCCCAACAGTGGCAGCTGGGTGGTTGTAGGGTTTGCACTCCTGATGTTCCGATCAGTCACCCTACAGCAACAACTGCCCTTAGTTACATAACTAAACATTCCCTAACAAACACACACACACACAGCTTTCTTTTTCATAGTCAGTCGGTCATGACTGATGCTACAGCTAACACAACAGTGAGATGCTAATTACTGGAAAATGATTTGACATCCACATGAAAGGTGCCACTATGCCAACATTGTGCCTTCTTAATCTGCTATGATGCTCTGTGTGTGTGTGTGTGTGTGTGTGTGTGTGTGTGTGTGTGTGTGTGTGTGGTTGAGAAAAGTGGGCTGAACCACAATAAACCTGTGTGCATAATTACACCAGTATCACAAGAACCTCCAAATAAAGACCCAAAACAGCAATTCCTCTCCACCTCAACCACCCAGGCCTGTGAGGTCGTGCGAAATGCACCACCCACTTACTACGGCACACCAACGACAGCATCGCTCGTAGACTCTGAACGAATAAAATCTTCCATTTGGAAATTTCGAGCCAGGAAAAAGGTGTGTCCTTTCATAAAGCACAACATAACATCGCTGTCGTTTGAGGGGAATCCACTCATGATTCATTCTTTCTTCACGATCCTTAGACAGGTTTTAATTTGTAATGCCTCGGCTTAAACGAATCACCTTCAGCATCGTTCAATCACTCGCGGCCTCCTGTTCATACTCGCACTTATTGCATCAGAGCCTCAGTGTTTATCTCTTCATATAAACAGCTTCCCAGTGCGTTTTCACTGCCGCTGCCTCATCTTAAAAATCCCAGAATGCCGTAGTAGGTGTAATCGTACTTCACACTGAATTAAACAGTGAACCATAAGTGGGTAGGCGAAATAAAAACAAACAAACAAACAAAATAAAATAAAAAAACCTGAATGAATGTCATCAGATGCATCACTCTGCTCTGGCAAAATCGAATCACGTGAAATTTGCCTTGGGGTTGCACTGCAGAGCTGCACCTTGCAGGCTTAATAAATATATTGCCGTGTGTGTTGTTTACATTCATTAGAATAACGTTGGGTGTTTTCCTCTGTGCCAATGAGACGTGAGGGAGGCAGAAATCAGGCAATGCGCGTTCATGTGTTTCGGAGTTTAGTTAAATGCTTTCAAAAACTAGCTTACTCGTCCTGAAATCCAAATCCACTGAGTGTAGGGCAGCGTGATTCTTGCCCCAAGGAACCAGCATTAGCATTAGGTAAAATCTGTGGAACCTGAAGCCGTACTCACACTGGGTGCTCGGATGAGTGGAACTGCCGCATACAGCCCTTGGGGCAGTTCACTTGACGCTATGATCCTTGAGCGCACTTCGCCGGAGGAGAATATTACGGTTAATGATGAGTCAGGCAACTTCTCACTTTACTGACGGAACGCTGGAAATTCCTGTTCTGATCTGTTGCGGCCGCCTCTGTTGAAGTCTTCGTATTCAAGGAGCACGGTTGAAAATCAATGTATTGAATTATTGATGAATGTGACGCTCCGGCACCGAAGCAGTCGGCAGGTCTTGGCGCTGTAATTTTTCCTGAATTCTGAAAATGCCTTAAAATCGTCACTCAACGTTGTGACTCATGGGGATTTCCCCACCATGTCCAGTATCGATATTTAGCTCGGAATTCCCATTATCAAAGCACGTGTTGTAAAAGTACACCATTCTGACAGTAAACTAATAACAACACATCCTTGGGTGTAAACATACTTTTCCGTATCCCCTAGCACTGCCATGATACCCGGCTTCTGACTGGCTGGTTTGCCCCTGCTTATTCAGACTGGCATAAATAATCCGCTATATCTAAAAATAGGGCCGTGCGTCTTCTGACCGGTTTGGGGCGGGGCATTCACTCTTAGGAGCAGTACAAGGCAATTGCTCATATTTCCTATGATTTAAAGCGGGCAGTTAGCATTTATTTTGTAAATGGAATTTAAAAGTCTGGCATTTGTGAATCAGGTATGAAGACTAACAGTTGCTGAATATCTGATGTAGAAGGAGGGGCTCTGCCTCCGCTGCCCCTCATTGTTTCTAAACTGTACACTGAAACACATATAGGGTCCACGATAAAATTAAAAATAGACCTGCTTGTTTTTAAATTTGTGAGGTATAAGCAGAATATTAACTCTAAGACGTCAATAAACATAACAGTTATTTACCAAAGACGAGGTGGATATCGATAAATATCCATCATACAGCGGACCAATCAAATTGCACCACCCCTGTGTAGTATATACTAACAGACATTATCCAGCACACAAACTCAGGCTAATGTTTTTCTATCTTCCCTTCTAGTACGGCTCAGTTTTTGAATTCGGCAATGGTGGCACGGTGGTGTAGTAGTTAGCACCACCAAGAAGGCCTTGGTTTGAGTCCCGGGCTCAGCAAGAGCGTTTCCGTGTGGAGATTGCATGTTCTCCCTGTGCTTGCAAGGGTTTCCGTGACATTCACCTCACCTTCAATGTGTCCCGAAATTGTGAACCAACCACACTGTCTTGAATTCGACTTTGAAAGCCAATGTAATTACCATGTAATAAGTACACTGAGTCACTTCTATCTTCTGGAGTTTGGTTGTTTCAGTGAATGGTACTTGTGGTACTGCGGGCCAGTGGATGTCCAGTGCAGACTTAGGGTCATCAGTTCTCACAGCTTACACTAATCACTATTCTGGACTGAGTGGTTCTGGAATGTCTCGCAGCTGCTGTCAGGTTTAGGGTGCTGTACCGATGAACGCAAGGAAGTGAATCAGCACCACAGGATTCTGTTCAATAGAGTCGGTTCACTGAATCACTAGGGTCTAATAAATTAAGACACTCTTATCATCACAGCTCACACTAATCACTATTCAGGACTGAGTGGTTCTGAAATGTCTGGCAGCTGCTGTCAGGTTTAAGGTGCTGTCCTGATGAACACTTTGAAGTGAATCAGCACCACAAGATTCTGTTCAATAGAGTCGGTTCACTGAATCACTAGGGTCTAAATAAGACAGACACTCTTATCATCACAGCTTACACTAAATACTATTCAGGACTGAGTGGTTCTGAAATGTTTGGCAGCTGCTGTCAGGTTTGAGGTGCTGTACCAATGAACTTTAAGTGAATCAGCACCACAGGACTCGGTGCAATAGAGTCGGTTCACTGAATCACTAGGGTCTAAATAAGACAGACACTCTTATCATCACAGCTTACACTAATTAGTATTCAGGACTGAGTGGTTCTGAAATGTTTGGCAGCTGCTGTCAGGTTTAAGGTGCTGTCCTGATGAACACTTTGAAGTGAATCAGCACCACAGGATTCTGTTCAATAGAGTCGATTCACTGAATCACTGGGGTCTAATTAAGACAGACACTCTTATCATCACAGCTTACACTAATCACTATTCAGGACTGAGTGGTTCTGAAATGTCTGGCAGCTGCTGTCAGGTTTAAGGTGCTGTCCTGATGAACACTTTGTAGTGAATCAGCACCACATGACTCGGTACAATAGAGTCGGTTCACTGAATCACTAGGGTCTAATAAAGACACTTCTATTATCCCAGAAGGAAGCTGTAAATTTTAGAAGAAAGCTTAAAAAAAACAGCCAGCAATAGCCTCCACCTCAGAGAGTCAGATGTTCAGCCTGCTTGACAATAACGGCACCCAGTTCTCCATTTTACAAGTTTTGAAAACGCTTATTCATCCCTTCATCCTGTTTTCCCCAAAACCAAACACTCACAACTGACACGCTGGGAATTATCCAAACAAGTAGCCTGTGTTTGCTAGGTGGCTAGCAAGCTAGTAATCAAATAACAATCACTCGTTTCTTTTGTTATTCCCCAAGAAAGACTAGTGTCAGAGATTTTTTTGAGAGTTTATTTTTTATTTTTAAAAATATTTTCCTTTTTTTTTATCAGGTCCAGGATATAAAGTGATGAATGAAACAGTGCTAACCAGGCGGATAACTCACCTCAGTGTAGTGTTTGAAAGGCAGATCCGATGTTAGCAGCTATGCTAGTAGCTCCAGGATTGAGGCGACAGGATGATGAGTGGATTCTGGAGTCGGCTCTGTCGGTGTTTGTCCAGGACGCCCTCTGCTAACGGCTTAAAGACGAAGCAACACGCCAAAAAACCCAGGAAAACACCGTGCTTTCCATTCACAGCTACTCACAGACTGGCACTAAAATACGGTTAGCGTGAAGCGATAAAGAGAAACCGCAGCAGCTGCGGGGAGAGTCGCGTCGAGGTGAGTGTTCGGTGAAAGCCTGAGTGGGGCGGCTGTGCGGGTTGCCAGATCCGTGACGCAGGAATCAGTCCATGAAGGAAAAAAAAAACAAAAACAACCCCCTTACTGCTTTCCAGCTCCATCATAATGACTGGGAAAATACTAAAATCATGCAGATTCACTGACTTGTTCTTTCACCAAGGTGAAATATTTAGGAATTAATCCTCCCTCATGGTGACATGATGCTAAAGGAAATTAATAATGGAGCGTATCCAAGGAAACCGAGGGCGAAGGCGGGGTGCATCCCGAACAGCCGAACAGCACACTCCCAACCATTCACATCTTCGGTCGATCCGGAACAGCCGATAAGCCTGACGTGCGTGTCTTTGGACTGTCGGAGGAAACCGGACTACCCAGAGGAAACCCACCCCTTTAGAACGTGCAAACTGCACACCGAAATGCCCTCGTCAGGCCCACGACTCGAATCCGGGACCTTCTTGCTGTGAGGCGGATGCGCTGGCCACTACGCCACCATTCTGCTTAAAATAAACAAACAAATAAATAAACAAATCAGCATCAGGGTCACGTGCTTATCGTCCGAGTCGCTGTTAGATGTCTCGGATGTTTCGTTACTCTCGTGCCCCAGCAATTTCGCCGTTCGTTTATTATCCGTATCGCTTATCGTCTTTAGGGACGCAGGGGGGCTGGAGCCGATCCTAGTCCGTGTTGGACGGGAGTGGGATGCACGCTGAACTTGTCAAGTCTGTAGCAGGGCCAACACACACAATCATTCATGGTCTCATTCACATTAGGGGCGATTTAGAATCGCTGATTAGGCTAATGTGCACGTCCTTGGATTGGTGAAGGAAACCAGAGTGCCAGGAAGAAACCCTCGCAAGCACTGGGAGAAGATTTCCACCGTAATGTTGTGGCATATCCACTAGACAGGTTAATTCTGGTTATCCCTTACATTATAGCAGCTATAAACAGACATTCCTTCATATGCCTGTTTGTTGTTATGCTCTCTCCTGGAGTTAACAAACATCTCCTCATGGAAAGCTTCAACTCATCAGTGATTCTCCGTCTTGGTTAAACAGCGACATGCTGCTGGGATTCGTTTATAATTGGGCTTTGAGTGTGTGAAGTCCCTGTGAATGATTTGTTAGTAAGTATCGAAACAATAACATTTTAGAATGAATATAAAACTGTGCCTTGAATTCATGCCAGAACCAGTGGTTAGCACATCCACCTCACAGCCTGGGTTCCAGCCCCGTGCCCCACGAGGGTATTTCTGCATATTCTTATGATAAAATAAATCTGCAATGACAGCAAGAAAGTGTGTTATTAAAAAAACACTATGCTTTGTTTATAAAAATAAACATTTATTATCACACTCATTTGCCGAACTGCTTAGTCCTCCTAGGGTCACGGGTAAGCTAGAGCCTATCCTAGCCGATTCTGGGCGAAGGTGGGGTACACCCTGAACAGCTAGCCGGGCCATCTCAGAATCGACGCACACACAACTATTCACACTCGCACTCACCTAGGGACAATCTGAAACAGCCAACTAGCCTAATGTGCATGTCTTTGCACTGTTGGAGGAAACCAGTGTACCCAAAGGAAACCCACACAAGCAGAGCGAGAACACGCAAACTTAACATAGAAACGAACCCGGGACTCAAACCCAGGACTCCTGCTGTGAGGTGGAGGTTCTCCCTGTGCTTGCATAGGTTTTCTCTGGGTACTCCGGTTTCCTCCCACAGTCCAAAGACATGCACATTAGGCTGCTGCTCCAGATTGCCCCTAGGTATGAATGTGAGTGTGAACGGTCGTGTGTGTTGCCCTGCGATAGACTGGTGAGCTGTTTAGGGTGTACACCGCCTTCGCCAAAAATCAGTTGAGATGGGAGGCAGCATAACCACGACCGTAGTAGGATAAAGCGGAACAACTGACAAGTCTGGCATCCAAAATGACCCAAAGTCTTCCGACCAATCAGGTTTTAGAATTCGAAAGCAAGGTAGCCATAATCAACTGAACTGTACATATATACTCATTACCCATAAATAACACTGTGGTGTTGTGGGCAACGCCAGAACCTGGCGAGTAGATCAGCTCCAGGACATCAGTGCAGGGACACAGGCAAGCACACATAAAGCCTACAGCGCCCTCTGGCGGTCATTTAGGATTATTAAACCTTTACAATAATTACAGTGGAATTTTAATTTATCTATCTATCTATCTATCTATTTATTTATTTATTTATTCATTCATTCATTTATTTATTCATTCATTTAAAATGTAGGCTCTTAAGTTTGGTCTGATTTTAAACTATAGCCTTAACAGTCTAGTTTATCTTTTATAATTGGGTTTAGTCTGGAATGTCTTTGGCAAAAACATTTCTTCATGACTGAGTTCAATTGGTCCATTATCCACACCGCTTATACATCAGGGTTTTGGGGGAAATTGAACCAATCTGAGCTGGCTTCAGAACCCCACTTCACCAGTCTATTGCAGGGTTAACAGATGTGGACTGTGGAAGGAAGCCAGAGTACCCAGAGAAAACACCACAACTCTGCACAAAAAAAAGGCCCCAGGCTGAGATTTTACCCCTGAATCTTTTTGCTGTAAAGCAAAAGCGTACTTTAATTGTTTTAAAATATATATTCATTTCTTATTTATTTTACACACATTCATTTTAGCATTTATTCGAAAATATAATATGAAAGATTTATTAATAAGACTCCTACCCTGCAGCAAAACCAGGGACATGGTTGGACAGTAAGGTACAGAGACAGATTATTTGTGTAATCATAACAATAAAAGAGAAAATTTCCCAAAGCCTACTTTTGTAAGGAATTTATACTTTGATTTATATAGTAAAGTATATGAACGTTCACTTCATCGAAATATTGTACCGCAGCGACATCTAGTGGCTGAATGCTTAATTACAGTTCCAGTTTGGCTAGATCATGTGTTTGAAAAAAAGTAACTACTACTACTAATTAAAATAACACACACACATATATATATATATATAAACTGTGTGTAAAAGGTTTGTAATATTCTCAACAATCAGTTGCCCCAAGGTCATTGATAGGAAGCCCCAGGGTAGATAGAAAGCCCCTGAAAAACCTTGACAAGAACAATGTACTCTACTGTAATACACTTTGTATTTTTACATAAAAATTCCAGCCCTTTGTATGCAGTGTGATTCATTATATGACACTGAATGCACCTTGAGCTTGGGCTTATGTTTATGATAAAATAAATATGCAATGACAGCAAGAAAGTGTGTCATTAAAAAAACCCACTATGCTTTTTATAAAAAAAATTTAACATTTATTATCACACTCATTTGCCGAACTGCTTAGTCCTACTAGGGTCGCGGGGAGGCTATAGCCTATTCTAGCCGATTCTGGGCGAAGGTGGGGTACACCCTGAACAGCTCGCCAGGCCATCTCAGAATCGACGCACACACAACTTTTCACACTCGCACTTACCTAGGGGCAATCTGAAACAGCCAACTAGCCTAATGTGCATGTCTTTGCACTGTTGGAGGAAACCAGTGTACCCAGAGGAAACCCACACAAGCAGAGGAAGAACATGCAAACTTAACATAGAAACGACCTTGCCGAGCCCGGGACTCAAACCCAGGACTCTTGCTGTGAGAAGGATGTGGCCCATTTGTTATTATTTAAATAATAATTACATTTTCTCTCTACATCTGCATTCAAACTTATTCACTCACCCAAACAAAGTCTTCTGACCAATCAGAGGCTTCACCCAAAAAGAGGGTGGGGTTATTTGTGGGGTTCCACCTATAATAAAGCTATATCATTGTTTCTATGACTATTTTACTCTGAAAAATATTATAACCCTCCTTCTTTTACGTAAATTGCTTTCAAAAAGACTGATGGCAGGATACCAGCCTTCATGGTATGAGATAGAAAACAAAATCAGAAGGTTTCACCCATCCCAGCACAAGTGTGTCGTTTGTAAAAGAGTCGACTCTTTTGAATACTAGACTATTAAGCCCCTTTGTATTGGTTGATACACATATATTTGGATGTATTTATTAAAATAAATAAATAACAGGCACAGTGCAAATGTAATAATGTTGTTTTGTTTATAAGAAGACAGAACATGATGCCCTGGATTGATTTAAGTGATGAATATGAAAGATATGCAGGAAAATATCTCTTTATCATAATATAATAATACTGGAGCAAACTGATGATTTAATTGCACAAGGACGTATGTGAGTTCATGAAGTCACGATGATAAAGTTCTTGAAATCTGAAAAAAAAAAGATTTTTGCCTTGAAAATAGCATTGAGTCGTTTGGAAGCAGAGAGTCGACTCTTTTTAGTGAACTGAATCGAGACATGCTCCTATAGCTATAAACCGCATGCCGCGTCAGACGTTTAGTCACGTGGTTATTTTCATGCTACGGAAGTATAGCTAAAATAAAAAATCATATGCATGAAAAGAGGTGTTTTGAGTCAGGTGTGTTAGCAAAGCTTTATTTGGAGGTTTAATGAGGCTATTTTAAGGCACATAATGCTTAAAAATGTGCATTTCCCATGATTCCGTGCGTTGTTTACAAACGTCAAATCCAGTCCATGCATCATAAAGCTTTGGTTTACATTGAGGACAACGCGAAGTGGGGTGCTAGCTTGTTGCTAAGCTAGCTTACTCCATGCAGTCCTTAATACGGGTGTTATTTATATACAGTAATAAATAAAGAAGTGTGTTCCTGGAGCATGCACTCGATTGTGGAGGTTAAAGGAGTGAAATCTGGATACCGTTGTGGATACTGTAAGACATCATGGGGGAAAGTGTCCTATGGTAAGTAAACACTTATTTGGGGAAGCTGGATCCTATCTCAGCCACTGGGTGAAGGCAAGGTACACCCTGAACAGCTCACCAGACCCACATACACCCAACCAGTCACACTCTCACACCCCTGGGGGCGGATTGAAACAGCCAGTTAGCCTAGAGTGCACGTTTTTGGACTGTGGGAGGAAACCGGTGTACCCGGATTAAACCCACGCAAGCACCGGGAGGACATGCACACAGAAACGTCCGGGCCGAGCCGAGCCCGGGACTCGAACACGGGACCTTCTTGCTGTGGGGCGGACGTTCTAACCGCTCAGCCACTGTGAGCAGCCTTTGGTTCTTCAAGTGGTCCTGTTGGTTTGGGAACTATTTTGTAATATTGTGTGGACATTTTGTTTTGTGCGAACAAGGTCGGCGATGTTTCCTAAACGTCCTCAGAACTCTTATCCAGTCTTTTCCAAATATTAGCCTTTAGGTAGTATATCTAACTAACTACAGATTCATTTTCAAAGAATGTTACTGCAGTGTTCTTATATAGGAAGTTCTCGAATGTAATGTGTTTTTGTAATTTTTTCTTTTTAAATCAGAAAGAAATCACTTTGCTAAGTATATGATTGTGCTTTCTGCAAAACCAACACTCAGCAACGAATATTAGTACATGCTGCATTGGAATGGCGCAATCTGATTGGTTCACCATCTAGATGTTGTTAAACAAAAATGCATAGAAGGCGAGGTCAGTGTTGCTGCAATTCAATTCCGCTAACTTGAGGTGTATAATTGTTTTAGTATGTACTACAAGGGAACATCAGCACACACACACACACACACACGGAAAAAAATACACCAAAATGAGATTTTATGCATTATTTACATTTTTTAATCATGATGGATGCAGGATCCCCCAGCAGTATAACGATGTCTCTTTAAACTGTTTTCAGAGTTTTGGTAGTACTATGTGGAAACATGATTAAAAAAAGATTTTTATACTTTAGATTTACATTTTTAACCATGACACTGGTTAGGTGAGCTGTGTGCTTTGAGAAGAGTTAATAAGGTTTACAGAGTCTTTGAGCGTATGTCCATGAGAGAGACATGAGAAAACCGGCTGGGTAATGATGTCTCTGCACACTAAAATTCTTCAAAATTTTTGTACATACTACAAGGAAAGACAAGAAAGTGAACTATGTGCCAGGGCTGAAGTTGTCTCCAACATCAGGATCGACTCCCTTTGTTACATTCGCCAGGAGGTTCAGTGTATGTGTTTATATCCAAACACAGTCCTGATATTCCGAAAAATCATGGGGGTAAACAAAATAAAATGTCAGCCAAATTTTATTGGATTTGGTTCTTATTCGCCCCAGGCATGTAGAGTACCAGAATGCTGGGATGGATAAGAGTTGACCTTGAAAGGTCAAAGGTCAAGTTCTGAAATTATATTACAGAGAGCTCTTTAAATTTTTAAGAAAAGTATCTGGATTGTTATCTGTCAGACGGTACGATAAGATCATGAGAAATCTTTTGCCTAAATGTGCATAATAAAAGGGGAATAAGTACAAATAATGTGTGAATAAATGTTCACAGACGCCAAGTTATAATAATAATAATAATAATGAAACCTGCAGGTTAAACCAGATTTTTCAGGTTAATCAATACACTTAAGGTTAGTCACCACAATCTATTTGTTCCTGGTGGAAGTACCTTGCACTGTATGAGTGCCCCTCTAGTTTAACCTTTTTTTATTTAATGATACAAACCACCCTGTCCTGTATACGTATCATTTAGTCAAAATATTTCATTTCGTAAATCAGGTACAACATATTACCTCTGCCCAGGAGGTTAGAATTTATCTGCGATTTTGGTGTTTGTTTGTTAGCACGGTTACAGAAAAACGTATGTGCGGATTTTCATGACATTTCTACCAGTGGTACGGCTGCGGACAAGGAAAATCTGATTCGATTTTAGGGGTTATCCGGATCAAATTCTGGATCCAGGATTATTTAAAGATAAGGAGGAGTGCTGAGTTTGGAAGAAGTCAGATTTTTTTTTTGGGTGGTGAAAAAGGAGGAGGGTGGGGGGAGGAGTTGTGTTTTTAAATATATACACACTGCTTTTTAGATCACTGTTAGTGTGGACGAGGATTCAGTTACTTGTATTGGCAACTTGCACGTTTGGGAAGGACTGGTGTATGAATCGCTCCAATCTGGCAACCTGGCCTGGCTAGCTGTAAACGATTAGCATTAGCAGGCGGAAGAGCTGAGATTTCAGAGCAGCGACATGGCTACTGGTGGCTCTTTTAGTATAGTAGAGTATTTTGGAGGAGACGGTGGCCATCGCTGTGGTTACTGTAAGAATGAAAACGGCAGTTTGTCTCACGGTGAGTAACAATCGCGTTTAAAAGCCCGGGTCTGACCGGATGTGCCTCCGGAGCGTCAGCCGGTTTATCTTGACATTTGTAAAGGTATATTCACAGGTTCTTCTGTTGGTAACATCTTTAAAAACCTTCATAAACATCTCCTAAATTAATAAAACGTGTTAATTTTCTTACTAATAAAGTGTGTGTGTTTTAATTTAAGTTTATTTAGGCTATATTAGCTGTCATGTGGCTAGTTTGCTAGCATGCTAGCTGGATGTAGCTGATTAGCCACACAGCTAAACTTATGGCTGTTTGTTTATTTTGTTAAATCAGTACGTTTAAACCATTTATTTACTTTAACTATAATATTACCGTGAAGTTATATGTAATTTGGATAAATTTAGACGTACCTTGCTAGCAAGAGTGGTGTAATTTAGTGTACTTGGAGGATATTTTGTTAGTCTTGTGCATTTTAGATGCTGTTTGTGTGTCGCCGAGGTGCTGAAGGTGGCTGAGGAAGAGAATGTGTTGGAGTGGATTATCTCAGCAATCACACACCATAATCATAACAACAACAACAATATACACAGTTTAGACTGGATTAATACAACCACGTCCAAGGCTCTCTCGCTCTCCCTCTCTCTCTCACTTCTGAAACAACATGGAAAGCTGTCTGATTGACCCTGAAAAAACCTTGTGACAGACTGCCAGCCTGTTTATGATGTAATACACTCACCGGCCACTTTATTAGGTACACCATGCTAGGAACGGGTTGGACCCCCTTTTTCGTGGTCTTCTGCTGCTGTAGCCCATCCGCCTCAAAGTTCGACGTACTGTGCGTTCAGAGATGCTCTTCTGCCTACCTTGGTTGTAACGGGTGGTTAATTGAGTCACTGTTGCCTTTCTATCAGCTCGAACCAGTCTGGCCATTCTCCTCTGACCTCTGGCATCAACAAGGCATT
>JAOUQZ010034649.1:0-14227 GCA_028564935.1 Neosilurus hyrtlii
GTGTGTGTGTGTGTGTGTGTGTGTGTGTGTGTGTGTGTGTGTGTGTGTGTGTGTGTGTGTGTGTGTGTATGCGTGCGCACAAATGCAGACAATTAATTTAACTTGGATAAAAAAAAAACAAAAAAAAATAATAATAATAATTTAACTTGGATAAAGGCTGGAAAATAAAATAATTCTTTGTGTACGAGGTCTTCATCCAGGCATAGTTTGCTCATCGCTGATTTTATTCATATTAGCTGCTTGCTTTTGATCTTGACAACAACAAAGTAAATGAAATGCTGTTAGCCGCTTAGGAAACATTCAATTTAAAATGTTCTGGCGTCATTTGTTGAATCACAGACGATGGCTTTCTTCTTCCTTTCTTTAGCCTGAGACTGGGGTTGTTGTTTGCTTTAAAGCAGAAAGAAGTTGACGAAAAGCCCTTTTGTTGTTTCTCACCATGAGCTTCAATGTTTCCTCGTTCTTGCTCAGTGAAAGCATGTAGGAGAGGAGTGTACCAGACATTGCTATATAAATAAAATAAATACCATGGCACCATACCGGGAAATTCCGGCATCTCCTGGGCTAGAATGTGGGCTGATGCATGCAGATCTCGGGGTGTCAATATTACTAAATCACAAATGTGCCATGAGACAATTGGGGACTCTAGAAGTGGCCTACTTTCCATTCTAAGGCACCTTTGAAATAATTTTACGCCTGAACTCTTGAGTTGTTTAAATGTAAATACTTTTTATTGTACACTTCAATCATTGACACAGCGTCAGTGCTTTCACTTAAGTACAAATCCTCTATGCTTTTTCCACCTCTGCACTGATTTGAAGATGATGCGCCAATGACTTGTCCTGTCCACATTCCTGGAATTAGTAAACATGCATAAATATTGACGAAAGACCCATAGCATGAACACACACTATTTTTGCTTTTAAAAGATCAGCAACCAAAAGGTACCGCACAGAGTGGACCTTTACAGCATCAGTCAGCTGCCTGTTCCTGAATCAGCTGACAGACCATCAGCATACACCAGCTGTAACCTGAGCCATGTGAGAACGAAGTCAGGTGAGCAGAATAGTGTCAGCTGCAGGTTTATCGGCTTCCTCATCCAGGTCCCAGGCGGCCACAGCGACAAAAGGGGGACGTGTGATAACCAGAACTGCAGACTGAAAACCTGGACATGCTCAGTCAACCTACTGTGACCATGAGTCAGGCTTGGGACCACTTTCACAGTTCACCGTCCAAAGTAAACAAACGCTGAGCCTCTTTTTACAAAGGGCAGCAACCCTGGTATATATCAGCTGGATAATGCTGCAATATATTATAATGAGATGATGAACTTTCTAAGAAAATGTATGATATGTGTAATGGAGAACATGGTGGTGACTCAGTGGTTAAGGCTCTGGCTTACTGCTCCAAAGGTTGGGGGTTCGTACCACCAAGCTCCCACTGTTGGGCCTTTTAGCAAGGTGCTTAACCCTTAATTTCTCCGTTTTAAAGAAAAAAAGATAAATGTAAGGGTGTACTGGCTGAGGGCAAATGCCATGAATGTAAAGGAATGAATGTAATATTATATCATAATCATCAGCTTTCAAACTAGTCGACCTGCATAAAAGATTCTTTTGAGAGAATTAATGGGAGTTTAAAAAGAAAAAAATGGTACAGGACTCCTACAGTATAGTGGAACTCCTGATGTTCTGCTCATGATGATGTCCCGTCGGTTCCCACATGAAACTTCTACAGAACTTACGAGGAGGAAGGAAAGAGTTTTCGCTGAGGATTTACACGGGATATGTATATAATAACTATACATATAAAGATGGGTAGCTTGAACTACAGACTGCCAGCTAGCGAACTCTGGAGTAAACATGATGTCGGGACATAGTTTGGAGGTGAAAATCTGTACCAGGCCCACTAGTATTATGATCACTGACAAGAATTAAATCCCATGCGGGGTGTTTAAACTGGAACTGAGGCGGAACTGTGTAGCATTTGCGGAGGATTTAAACTGGGTCCATGGGGAATTTCAAGGTGGAGTCTTTCAGGGGGAACATTACCGTTACTGTGAAGGCTACATGGAAATTATATATATGTATATACAGGGATGTCTGGACCTCACTGCTTAGGCTGCTGCCCCGCAACCCGACCCCGGATCAATTAGGAGAAGATGATGATGATGATGATATATAT
Source organism: Neosilurus hyrtlii (assembly GCA_028564935.1). NCBI lineage: Eukaryota > Metazoa > Chordata > Actinopteri > Siluriformes > Plotosidae > Neosilurus > Neosilurus hyrtlii. The sequence continues at coordinate 2,182 of JAOUQZ010034649.1, forward strand.
ATTTTCACACACACACACACATCAAGCTGGGCTGAAAAGTTCATGGATTGACCACGATGCAATGGTAGAATTTGACCTAATGTTTTTCAACATAGTCCCCCACAGCAGTCTACATGCTGCTCTCACTGTGATGGATGAGATGGATTACTATGTAGTTTTCAGCCCACCTATATTGTGTAATATATATAGAGATACTAATATACATAATAGAATAGGACATGGTTCCTATATAAAAATGATTTCTTTGTATATAGTCAGGAGTGTGTGTGTGTGTGTATATATATATATAATATGAGTAGGTAACGATGATATGGCACTTTTTATTATTCTACATTTTAAAGAGTTTTTGTCTTGGCTTAAAAGGATTCCAGTGGTGCATCCAGCTTGTGTGCATCCAGCTGTTCAACATGATAATGGGTATTTTTCCCATTTGGCAAGAACCACAGGAAATCCTTCTGAATGGAGTGTGTATAATAGCAAAGAAGCTTAACTGGGTGTCATACTTGTATTGAGATGTTTGAACAAGACACCAGGCATTTATTTAAACTGACTAAAGACTGGATGAATAGATTGGTGACATTTCTGTTTTTTTGTTCTTGGATCCATATAAGCAAAGGGGATAACAAAAAAAAAAAAAGAAAAACAAAAAACAAGTAAACATGATGTTTGTGCACTCAGTGTTTTTTTTTAAAGGTGTGGAGATAATGTCATATTTGCTAACAGTAAGTGCTGGTATTATGGTACATCACAATGCTGACATGTGTAATTGTATGTTCATGATTGAGTTTGTGCCTATTGTGTGCTAAAACAAGCCTTAATTGCAAATGGCACTCCATCCTGTTGTTATTAATATCTGTTAATCACTTTCTGTCTTCATATCTGGTTTATTTACAGAGTCAGTATAAAAAGAAAATATAAAATTAACTCAGGTATGAATTGTGAAATTGAGCTAGAATGTAAAGAGTTAAGCTCTCTCTCTCTCTCTCTCTCACACACACACACACACACACACACACATTTCTAAAAGTATTGGAACAGCAAGGCGAATTTGCTCTGCACCGATATTAGTTGCATTTGAGATCATGATCATGGCACCGTTGCTGGTGGATCATCAGATTTATTTACCTGGGCAATGTAATGCTAAATACTTACATAGCTGGTCGTTACGTGACAGCCGTCGTTAGGATTGCCGTAACTATTCCATACCCATTCCGGCAGATTTGGGGGGTTGGTCTCTCGCAAAAATGTGGGTGAAGGAAACATGCACTTGCTTGAGCAACATGAGCGTCTGCAATGTATATATCGTAGCCGTCATGTCCACCAACAGGGACTGCTATGCGTATGTTGCAGTCGCTGTTCCATGTACATTTTTACAACTATAGAAATATCCATTACGCCGTGTAAACTGCACAGATTTCTTCATAGTTGCAGAGGTTGAATAGATGTGGTGGCCAACCTGGTAATTTTCAACAAGACCAAACTGGATTGGAAGCCACACCCTCCCGGTTCTTCAGGTAGCTCTCTGGCTCTTACGTATTCAGATGAAGGTGCATGAAACACTTACAAAGGCAAAATATCTTTTACTGTCTGGTGATTGACTTGTCCAGTGTAAACCCATCAATATTTTCGCAGACGAGGTTGTTTGTCGCGTTGGTGGTATTTTTGGACATTGTTTTGCTGTACGTTGAGGTTCTTTGCAGTTGCGGATGTATTTCTGTGTACATTATAAGACAATGTTTTTGTAGACTTCTGAATTAATTCTGCTGCTTTCATCATCAATAATGATTAGTAAGAATATTCCACAAGCAGCCAAACCAAGCTTTGACACTACCACCACCATGCTTCTCACATGAGCTCATAAGTTCTGTATCATAAGCAGATCCTTGCTTTCTCCACACTTTGGCCTTTCCATCATTTTGGTAGTGGTTCCTCTTGGTTTCTGAACTGATGTGGCTCATCTCTGGTTTTTTTTTTTTGGTGTTTTTTTTGAGTGAAGGATTGTCACAGCTTCACTCACCCCTGACCTGTGGATGGTCCTACAGACTATTGTTTTTTTTGGGGGGGTTAAGCCGCTCTCTTAAAGTTTCTGTAGTTTTTCTTGGCTGAATTTTTTGATGTTTGATTTTTAGTACACCGGTGCTTTGTTTCCTTTAAAGGACATTCCAGAGTGTTGTATTGGCTTTGCTCAGTGCTTATGTGATTGCTCTGATTGATTGCCCCTGTTTCTCAGCTTCGCAGTGATGTGCTATTTTTAGCCTTGACATTTCAATATTTTCAAAAAGGACTATTTATCGATAGTCGAATTTTGTATCTGTAAACACACATTTCTGTGCCTTTTGTGGTTATCTTGTACCATGCCTGTTTCAATCAGTTTAAAGCACATAAACACACACACACACACACACACACACTCACACACACACACACACACACACACACACACACACACACACGAAAAGACATTGCTTTGTAATGGCTAAATCTAGTGTGAAATAAGTGCCATGTCTTTCTGTAAATGTTTGGTGACAAGTCTGATTTTTAGCTTAATTACCAAGGATGGTTTAACAGTTAAGCCCTGACACACCAAGCCATGTCCACGCTAATGCACCTTACCCACAAATAATAACATTTATTCAATCTTTACTCACTAGATTCTGATTTCTGATTGGCTGCTGTACTACTGTACTACCTTAATTTTTTTCAACAAACATGATTTTCATCTTGCTTTGAGGAACAGGCGTTCAGTACTCAGTCACTCAGTTCCGGTGTCTGGATGAGACCACATGGTACCCAATGTGATTAAACTGGAAGTGTTTCTAGCTAGTTAGCATGCTAGCTGCTAACGGTGGTTCAGTTCATTCTACACTTATTCCATGAAATGCAAAACAAAAAAAAACAAAAAAAAAAAAGAAAAGAAAAGAAAAAGAAAGTATTTGGAAAAAGAATAAGACAGGGTTTTTTTTTTTACCCAATGCGACTTTAGTATCCTGCTGCAAGAAACAGGCCTCCAGCCAACCAGCTAGCTCCACACTACTTCTTACACTCCAGTGGACAAAATAAAACAGTTATTCCACCTGCTTGAATTGTATATGACTAATAGCCTGTCCGGCTATTTATTTGAATGCTTGACTTTATCACATTTGTTTATCATCATATTAGCCTCTTTTTTGTTTTTTTTTACAACAAAACTTGTACATTGCTTCTGTACTATAAAATTACATTTGACACCAAAGAGAAAAGCTATTTTCTAATATGTTCCTGCCTGTATTTTCAGGCTTTCGTGCCTTGAATGCATGCACTTGCAGAACCCAACTCTGAACATGAGGAACATTCTCTGCATACCTATGTACAGTTAACATGGAGATGATTTTTTAGAACAGATAAAATCAAATTTCAGTTTCTGCTTAATCCGACTCTGCACACACATAACTCTTCTGTCGTAATTATCAACATTAGTTGCAATTAGTTGCAAGTCGTCTGCAATTAATGTTAAAAAGATTTCTTTACATTCGATTGGTTTTTATAAACTGAACACGGAGCCATGTGAGAAACCCGATTCTGAATACAAGGAACTTTCCCAATAACACTGACATAACTTAAGTATGTAAGTTTATTGTCCACTTCTCAGCAGCCCTGCGCCATGCCATCTTTCATCCACTGGAGGTGTAATGAGTCAGGGCGTCATGATAGTCGTCCTTTCAGTCGCTCCTGCCCTTACAGGATCAATAAAGTATGCTGATGATTCTGATTCTAAACAAAAATGAATACCCTACTGTATTCCTGCGGTTAGGAACACCACATTTTTTCACTAAAAGAATTTTTCCAATCATGAATACAGTATAGCAACCCCTGCTGGAATGCTGAGCTATTTCCTTTCATGTAGGCACACATCTGTCACCTTTGTGGTGCGATGCTGGATTTTGACCATCTGCTTGGTGCGTCACGGCTTCTGATAGTAAAGAGCCATTGTTGTGTTTTTCAGCAAAGCTTTTTAAACATTTGACTGTTCAGCTTGGTGTTTAAAATACTTTTTTCTCCTGTTGTTATGGATTAAAACGTTTGACAAATTAATGCATCTCAGTTTGCTCAACAGTTTTGTTCAAAAGTGTCTTGAAGTTTTCTTTTTCTTTTTCGTATTCAAAACATTATGCATGTGTTTAAGAGACCAGACCAGTTTGGTAGGTAAGGAAACAGTAATGTGCATGTAGACCAGGCCAATAATTGGATTGCAACAGTGCTTACACTGTATATATTTGCTGCTAATCAGCACATATTATCCAAATGTCCGTGTTGGGTTCCTTCGAGTTCTCTGGTGACCTACAACTACAGAAAAAAAAAAGTCTAGCAGGTAGATGTAACATATTAAGCCCTAAAGACTCTTTCACAAACAACCTGTACCACCACAAACCACAAACCCAAACCACAAACAACCTACCCCCCCAAACCATTTTGTGATGTATGTGACAGGGGTTTTAAGATCTTGCATGATGAACTTTACAAAGGACCTTACCATAAATTCATCCAGATAAATTGTTTTCCTTATTCTACATATTTTGAAGGCTGGAGCCTATCTCAGCCAACTCTGGGTGAAGGACCCTGAACAGCTCAATAATCCATCGCAGACCAAACACACACACACACACACACGCATTCAAATTCTATTAATTAATCTTTATTCATTCAACCTTGAAGCTGTAAAGCAGAAGCGTTATGCAGGCGCTACACCATTATATTTAAACTGCCTTTAAAGTTAAATTACAAGCATGATATTTTTGTTCAAGTAAAACACAGTAATGTGCCATTCTATTCTTTTCTCTTCATTTAAAGGTTAATTCAATAATCCGCTTATTTCATCTGTAAGTGTTCTTGATGTCACACAATGCTTTATTTAGAACAGTGCTGTCAAATTCAGGACAAAAGCAGGACTGGTTTTAATTCATTGTTAATTAAAGCAGAAAGAAGTGAATAATGAGTCCACGTGCAAGAACAGCAGGAGAACTGTAACTATAATCACATGGTTTAACATCAGGTTTATAATGAGAAAGGAAGAAGTTTAATATGAGGTGTTATTGTGCTCAGTGTGTTTTAATACTGTTTGCATGTAGTAGTACAGCAGGTGGTTCCAGTATGCTATTATTTTAAAAAAAAGAATTTGTTGATGTGATCAAGGTTTTTTAAGTAGATGTTTAACATGTACAGTCTCCCTCATCTTTGTCCTGATTATTATTATTTTTTTTTTTTTAGGCTCTCTTTTGCAGCCTTTTCTACATTCATAACATAATTTTGAAGAAAAATTAAGATTTATTTATTAAGCACTCACCTGGTGATGAGCTATCCTGTCAGTCAAAGACACTGGTTTCTCTTGGTGTTGAGCCACGTTGATTTCACTTCTAGTTCCTTATTTTCAATCATAGATAGCCATCGTTTCTGATGCTAATACTAACACCTTTTTCCACTCGATCCATAATTACTGTTGTCACAAATTGTGCACCAAACACATGCCATCCAGAATGTATGGCATTTGAATTACATTAAACTTTGCATCTACAGCCTTAAAATCTGTTTTAATCCTGTGGAGAAGTGACTGTTGAACAAGGATGAAAGGCAATGTATAAAGACGGAAGTAAATAGAAATTCCAAGTGCACGTTCAGATCATGCAATTGAGCCAGTTTCACCAAATCACCCCCAGCTTTTTTCCTCAAATTTACAAAATTCACAAGAAGTGACCTGGGCGTCATTAAAAAACGGATTTCTGGCGAAAATTGGAAAATTCTCATACGTGATCCACTCTTCTCCACACATTCTACACTGCCCGCACTCTCTCATTCTCTTCCCTACCACACTCTCCATTACCTTGGATATTTCACCCCAGGTATTTAACTCATGTACTGTGTAACAGACAAATGGAACCTGTAAAGCTGAATTTACATAGGAGGCGACACGCATAAATAGAAATTCATTGATTGTGTGTGATAAGCACAAGACGAAGCACAAGAACGTGGCGCAGAGTTCAACTGAGCTGGACTTTCACGCAACACGAGTTGATCAATTATCAGTCAAAGCTTAAAGATACAGTTGACTGACAGATGCTTCCAAGCACGGAGTTCCACATAATGCTTCCATGTAGAAACCATGAACATGAGTTTAAATGTTCCGCTCACATCAACATGGAAGAGGAGCTCCTTATAGCCGTGTGTAAATATTCTGTACTTTATGACTGCACACAGAAATTTTAGAAAGATAAAAACCTGATACGTGATGCTGTGAGTCCACGTTTCTGAAATGTTTGGCATTTCCTTTGAGTTTATATTTATATATGTTTATTTACAGCTGCATTATATGTACATTATATGGGTTGAGTAGCAACTGGAGTACATGGTTTTGCTAGTGTCTTTTCCTACTGAATCGTGTTTACAGGTAAATCTTAATGAAAATATATATGTCAGTAGATAAAAGCTGTGTACAGTTCAGAATAAAGTACTGCTGAAAGTGTACTTGGTCTAAACGGAGCTCCTGAACAAGTCTCTGATTCTTCCCATGATGGTACCGGTCTGGTATTATTGGGTGAAACCAGCAGGAGCTGTGACATCGTGGTGCTCTTTCTCAAATAGAGAGCGGAGATGGCGAGGAGATTGAACTGTTCCCAGTTCATGATGCACAACCGTCTCCATTCTATACTCACTGTATGATTATAATAATAATAATAATAATAATAATGATAACAATGGTCTATATATGATGATAATTGGGTGGCATGGTGGTGTAGTGGTTAGCAAGTTCACCTCACAGCAAGAAGGTCCCAGGTTCAATTCCTGGGCTCGGGGCATTTCTGCGTGGAGTTTGCATGTTCTTCCTACACTTGTGTGGGTTTACTCTGCCAGATGTGAGACTCACCATGATTCCCAGTTTCTTCATAAAGGCCCTCCACATCTGGGATGAAAAACTGGGGGCCACGATCCAAAACGATATCCTCAGGGAGGCCGTAGTGACGGAAGACATGGTAAAAGAGAGCATTGGCAACCTGCAGAGCAGAAGGCATGGAAGTGAATGGGATGAAATGGCTGGCCTTTGAAAACCTGTCTACCACAACCAGGATAACCATACAGCCGTTTGATGAGGGCAAGTCTGAAAGGAAACCAACAGCCGGGTGTGTCTAGAGTCGGTTTGGAGTGGGTAAGGGCATTAGCTTTTCTAGTGGTAGGTGATAAGGGGTTTTAGTAGTAGTTGAGCAAAACTGAACATTCCTTAGTTTATGACTGCACACAGAAAAGACTGAATATGAGTTCTATGGTTTTCTGTATTTCAGGGTGGCCTGAAGCTAAGGAGGTATTGGACCATCTGATGACCCGATCCTATATGCTGGAAGGCACATGCATTTTATTAGGTGGTCATGTGGATGGAATTGTCTCACCTTTGAGTTTCCTACGAATGTCTTCATCAACTTTACAGGTCATTGGAGCAACTATTATTGAGGAAGGGATGATGACTTAACCTCAGGGGAAACATCTGAGATGTTGTGCATGCGTGACAGGACATCCGCATTCCCATTCTTTGACCCTGGGCAGAAGGTGATTGTAAAGTTAAATCTAGTGAAAAAGAGAGCCCACCTTGCTTGACATGCGTTCAGTCTTTTGACTCCCTGAATGTATTCCAGGTTCTGGTGATCAGTGATGACCATGAATGGTTCGGTCATCCCCTCCAACCAGTGCCTCCACTCCTCCAGCGCCAAGTTCACTTCCAGCAGCTCATGGTTGCTTACATCATAATTCCTCTCAGCCGGTGACAACCTATGGGAGAAAAAAGCACAGGGGTGCAGTTTAGTGGCTCTCCATGACATTGTGACAGCACGGCTCCCACTCCAGCATCCGCGGCATCCACCTCCACCATAAATTTTTGGGTTGGGCCTGGGAACTTCAGGATGGGTGCTGTAGTGAAGTGACACTCAAATGCATCAAAGGCCCTTTGTGTCGATGAGGAGGCAGACGAGTGGCATGGGCCTTAGAGAAAACACTGGCCAGGTCTTGGTATTGGTTTGGCATCCGAGTTTGGGTTTTCTACTGTAGTGGAGGTGCATGGATATTTAAGGCAATGCTGTTGACAATTTAGTATGACCAAGTTAGTATGTCCCTCCTTTTCCATGAAATACTTTATTGAAGTGTTAGGTGAGCTGATCTAACTTGCAGGGGTTCAGGCCCTGGAGGTGAATAATAGCTGGGAAAAGGGGAGTGTTGTTACCTGCGTCGCTCTTGTAGGAGACAGTCCAGGCTAATGGAAAGGTTTATGAGCTCATCCAACGGGAGGTTTTGGTCTCGGCAGGCAAGTTCAGTGCAAATGTCCTCCCTCAGTCCCCGATGGTACAGCGCTATCAAGGCCTGGTCGTTCCGTCCACTCCAACCGTTTGGAAGCTGTACTTGTTCCTTGAGTCAGACTTAACAGCCTATTACCTCCATCCTTGCTTCTGGGGGATGATCAAAAACTCAACAAAACAGACATATGAAACAGTCATAGGAATTCATTACCTCACCTCCTCCTCTAAACACCGCTGTCGCCCACTCTAGGGCTTTACCCGTGAGGTGTGTGATGACCGATGCGATCCTAAAACAGACAGATATCATTAGGTAGTGTGAGAAATACAGTGAGCACTGGAGAAGAAAGCCTTCACATTCATTTGGCTCTCCTGCATAGGGATCTGGCAGTCTGATGGCTGCAGGAGGTGGGTCGGGCACTGGTGGTGCAGCAGAAGGTGGAGAAGAAGCAAGAGGGTTAAGAGAGCTTCCGATATGGGTAAGACATTGTACAACCTCACCCATGGTGGAACCAAGCTGGACCAGTTCATGTTGTTGGTTCCCGACTATGAGGCTTAGAGAGGCCACTGACAAAGTGAGAGACGAGATGTTTGGATCCTCATCAGCCTCTGCTGGAAGAGGGTTGTTCGCTGCATTCATCGTTCTGGTGAAATCTTCTGTAATGTCTTTGTGGAATTACTGAATACAAATGCGAAAGAATTCCCGAAAGAAAGACTTTTAATAACAAAGTAAAAAAGGATCAGTTTACAGAGCAACAATAAAGGGTTTGGTAAGCAAAAAGGTCAAGATCAAAATAACCATTCATACATGGGAAAAACACAACAAGATTTCACAAAGGTAAGATACAGAGTCCAGCTTTATACTGAGGATCAGATGGATCAGATGTCCGGGAATGAAGAGCTTGCAACAGGTGTGTGTCGTGATTGAATGATTAGGTGGCAAATTCCATTGGTTGGTATTCGGGTGAAGGTGCTTGCTGATTGGATGATGGGAAAGATTAGGTTGTTAAACCTATAAATGCCTGGCATGGTATGGAAGACTGCATGCAAACGTGATTAGTTTATTCATTCATTCATCCTCTAAGCTGTGTGACTCTAATTTGGGTTGCGGGGAGGCTGGTGCCCATCTTAGCCGACTCTGGGTGAGGGCGGGGTATACCGGGGTGAACAGTTCACCAGGACATTGCAGGGCCAAAGCACACACCATTCACAATTACACATATTACACCAATTAGTCTACTGTGCATGTTTTTGGACAGTGGGAGGAAACCGGAGTACCTGGAGGTAACCCACTCAAGCACAGGAAGAACATGCAAACTCCACACAGAAACACCCAAGCTGGGAATCGAATCCAGGCCTTCATGCTGTGAGGCGGATGTGCTAACCACTACACCACCGTGCCGCCATGATAAGTTCCCAAACAACATATATTTCAGGCACTATGCCATTCCCTCATTGGTAAGAATGCAGCTGAATAATGTAGTAGTTCTGATCCTACAGAGGTAAACCAAACATGAGTTGTGTAATTTAAATATGGATGGGATTGTATGGTGCACGCAACAATGACAAAACAAAAGTAGTATAGACTGTAGACTGTGCAGAACACTTCCTGAAAGTAACTTAATTTTTCTTTATTAATCTGTAACAGTTGCTAATTAATGTTTATGCAGTAATGCATAGTATCATCGGCACTGAGCATACCTTAAATATCATTCAAAATGAAAAATATTTTACTACAAGTGTTTTTACACTGAATGCAACCAATTTAATGGGCGCCCGTCAATTTTACTTAAACTTTTTTTTGTACCACCGTTAAGGACCACCCTAATATGCATGTTTGCCCAGTGTGTGTCAATTGTGTAGCCATTGAGCTTTTTTACCGAGTATAATGTTCTTGCTCAATATGGCACCGACGTCACTAGTTTTTTGTCAGAAATATGATTAGGGTAAAAAAAATCTTGGATTTATGTCATAAGTGAAAGCAGGTCTATGTTATCTTTATTTAAATTTTTATTTAAATTTTCCTTAACTGAGTTAAGGAGGGGTACAACCTGAACATCTCACTAGTAGATCACAGAGCCAACACAAACAAAACCATTCACACTTACAGTCACATCTAGGATGCATTTGGAACAAACAATTAGCTTAGTATGCATGTCTTTGGACTTTGGGAGGAAACCAAAATACCCAGAGGAATCCCACGTAAGCATGGAGAGAACATGCAAACTCCACGTAGAAACACCCTCGCCAAGCCCGGGACGTAAACCCAGGACTTTCTTACCATGTAAGAAACTCTCCACAAAATTATAATTGTTCTGTAGTGAAGTGAGATGCCATGTATCCATGGAAATGTTTTTGCTTCCTCTAAAACATCATTCATAATAACATTGATGGCGTTGTGACGATATTCACTGGTATAAATTGGTCAGAGTTTTGTTCCAGAGTGAAATCCTCAATCAGAGGGGACTCTCTTTTAAATTCTTGGTCTCAAACGAGAAGATGCTTTTCTGTAATTAAGAAGGTATTTAAATGATTCCACCTCGTCTGCACTTTTTTAAGTGTCCAAACTTTACCCACGTCCTCTGTGTCCATTGAGACCACACCATCGGTTGTCCTTATCAGTTTCTACTGCACTCCCACTACACTGTACAAGTTCTTATTTCATCCACACAATTTTTTGAGGACATAGTGGGAACATGGTGAAGTGTGATGGGAAAAAATGCTTAAAATATCAGGCAAAGAGAAACCCACTACAAAAATGTATTTCAGTGCAGATTACAAAGACAGGGAAGAAACTTGGTTCGTAAGGCACCAACATGAAATATTTGGTCTCTTAAACTTTTGCTATTGACTTATTTATTTCCTGATTGTTTTGTGAAGTGAGAAATGTATTCAGACTGTTTGTATCCTATCAAAAGTTTTGTGATGTCATTCTGTGTATATTTAAAAGTATCTATAATTCTACAGTGGTGTTTGTACTCGTAATAAATGAGTTTGAGATTTAAGGGTCTGTTTCATGATTTGTATTCACATTTAATTGGGAAATTTACAAGAGTAAAAATATACATAATAAACTTCAAATAATATACATAATAAACAACAAATAAAAGAAATAATAAGCTTCAAATAATACATAATATTCATGGGGAGCGTGTGGACAGTATTAAGTTCCTGGGTGTCCACATTTTATCTGACCTGTCCTGGCCTGTCAACACCTCAGACCTGGTGAAGAAGGCCCAACAACGGCTTTTCTTTCTCAGGAAGTTTGAACGTACTGGACTCTCCTCTCAGCTGCTCAAGAACTTCTACAGGGCTACAATAGAAAGTACACTCTGTTGCTGCTGCACTGCAAATGACACAAAGTACTTGGCCTGGGTAGTGAGAACTGCTCAGGGGATTGTGGGCCTACCAGATGTATACAGTATACAGTATATGCTGTCCGGGTCCGGAAGAAGGATGGCCACATCGCAACGGATCCCACCCACCCAGAAAATGGACTGTTTGTTCCTCTTCCTTCAGGAAAGCGATACAGAAACATTAAGACCAGCACAACCAGACTCAAAAACAGTGTGTTCCTCCGAGCTATGAAAAGCATCACCTCTCCACCCCCAGTCCCTCACAGTAACACTACACAGTCAACCTCCCTCCACAGTCATATGCACACTCGTTCACACACACACACACACACACACACACACACACACACACACACACACACACACACACACACACACACACAC
>JAOUQZ010034660.1:0-14227 GCA_028564935.1 Neosilurus hyrtlii
GTGTGTGTGTGTGTGTGTGTGTGTGTGTGTGTGTGTGTGTGTGTGTGTGTGTGTGTGTGAGTGTGTGTGTGTGAGTAAGCCTGTGAGCAGAGTGCATGGAAATGTAGATAATTCTCTCTTCACACAACGACCATCTGAATGATTAATTCTAATATTGACAAGTGTGATAAAAGGATTTATTTAACCCTCACCTCCCAGTTCAGTCTCCATTTGCATTCAGTTCGGAGAAGTAGGGCAAAGCACTTAATCCTACAGCCACAGCTCACTGAGGGGACTATGTTTAGGGATTTTTGGGGGAAAGAATATGGGTTTCATGTCTCCAAAATTCAAATCCACATGCACACAATCCAGAAATACTGTTAATCTCTCCATTAAAAATATAATAATAATAATAATCATAAAAAAACAAACAAAAAACACTGGCATGAGAGTGCCAGTCCAGCAGATGGCGAGAGTATGTCATTGGTTGCATGATTGGACAAGCAGCATTCCAAGAGTGAAGGTAATTCGTATATCACTACCGGTGCTGTTTGTATCCCTCTGCTTTCTGCATAAAATTTTAATTCTAGTAAAAGTCACTAACATTACATTTCTACACATGCCCTGATCCGTCAGTCTGTGTGTGTTTTGTGCCAACGTGCACTGCTTTATCCAGCTGTGACTTTTTTGGAAACTATTTTTATTGTCCGAGCAAAAATATAGAAAGTATTTCACCGTGTTTAGTCTGACGTGTCAGTGTCACTCATAAGAAATGTTTGAATTTGCTTTCACATAAATGGGACCTAATAGGAAAAAACCAGAGTACCCAAAGGAAACCAGTGCAAGCATGGGGAGAACAAGCAAACTCCACACAGGAACGCCCTTGCCATGCCAGGGATTCGAACCCAGCACCTTCTTGCTCTGCCAAATCAGAAAAATGCGTATTTTCCTGTTTTTAACCCATTAAACACCTAATAGACCAGCGATCATCGCGGACCCCGCACAAGGCTGCCATGTTGCGTCATCTGTGCAGTAGCTCTTCTGTGAAAGGCAGTATCCTCGAGTTGGTCCGGATTTCCTGCCCTGTTTGAACAGCCAACTGTTGCATCCCGTGGTGTTGTGGCTGGTTGCTTTCTCCAGTGTTCAACAGCACACAGTTATTAAAGTCATGATGCAGAAAAGACACATTCCACATGCATTTACAATGAACCAGCTGATTATGGTGGGCTCGATCGACGTCACAGCTAGACCTGTGTATCATTTCTTCTGATGTATTGATTGGCTGAGATTATATTCATGCTGCTTAAAGGCAGATGCCGTTAGATCGGCCTGACCTGCATTATCCTGATGGTTAGTGGTAGTATAAAATTCGGGAAAACCTGCAATTTTCTGATTTGAGAAACTGAAATCGTGATCTTCTTCCATTCTTCCCGCTAAGCCATGCATGTTTTTCTCCTTTAAGCTGGAGGAGGATCTTTTTTGTAGATCAGATCTCATCTCAAACATTACTGATTCAAGATTTCTGCTTTGAGGTTTTTTTCCACTTATCCCTCACGTTCTTCTGCTATATTTGGGCCCACATGGATTCCCAAATGATGTGCACTTCCAAAAATATCCCCAAAAACCTCCACACGCAAAGCATGTCCTGGTTTCAGAGTTTATTCTGACCAGGACATTGAAGATTTCTACCAAATTGCTGCTGCTGTAATCATAAAGACTGTCCTGTGCTCATCCCAGGACTGCCGGTCACAGTGTTCTCTTACTGAACTTCCTTTTAAAGCAGCAGACACACTTTGCCAGATCGCATCAACAGACGTCTGATGGAAAGCAGCATCTTCATTCGCATATGTTTCTTGTCTGCTTCTCCTTTGGCGAAAGCGTTCCTTGTCAGACAAGGTCTGTTCAATCCTGCATAAAGTTTTGTGCATGCACAGAACTTGGAACGGACTCCACCGAGCAAAGGCATCCGCTGGTTATACGGTTGTTGAGTGCTAGGCCTACGTTTTGTTGGGAAATCGTAAATTCCTCATGATGTACCTGTCAGTTTGCATCTGTTGGTGCTCAGTGGACCTGACCTGTGCAACTAGTGAACCGGAGATTCGCTAGACATGAATTGCATAATCATGGATGTGTAATGGGGTCCACAGGACAAAACTTTGGTTAGTGGTTAGAATGTCCGCCTTACAGCAAGAAAGTCCTGGTTGAGTTTACATGTTCTCCCAGTGCATCGGTTTCCTCCTACAGTCCAAAGACATGCACGTTAGGCTAACTGGCTTGGCCCCTTGGGGTGGGTGTGAGTATGAGTGTTAATGATTGTGTGCTTGTTAGCCCTATGATGGTCTAGCGGGCTGTTCTTGGTGTATCCCACTTTCTCCCAGAGTTGTCTGAGATAGGTTTTAGCCTTCACACGACTCAGATAGGATTAAGCGGTTCAGCAAATGCAAATGTACATCTTCGGAGGTATTGTGAGAACCTAGAGCAACAATGGAGATGACTTTCACCACCGGATAATTTTTTTTGCAAATTCTTTATCCGTCAGACATCCGTTTACGCAGTCCGGCAAGGTGTGAATGCTATCCAGCACATGCAGCACTGTTCGTCTGCCATTTACATAATCCCTTTATCTCGTGTTACATGCTCAGAAGGTGATGGGCTGTGGCTGGCTCTCTAGAGATCTAAATTCACATCCAGATTTCAATGAGTTAAAATTAATTCACAGGTTAAAAGCAATAAATGATAAAAATGAGGCAAAAATGTGAACCCAAATTATTTCCACAGCCCTCAAGTCCAAAATATCACATCTTTACACATGACCTTAGAAAGTACTCTCCTGATTTATTTCCTTTTCGCCCCCATTAACGTTCATCATCTCATTATTTTTGCAAAGCGAGACCATTTTCGAAAGCAATTAGTCAAGTAGAGTTATTTTTGGACCTTTATTTTCACCCGTCCTCCTCTCGCCATGTGTTTAAACATGTCTATGCGGGTGAACAGGCGACCGGCGTGCTCCGCTGACTGCTCAGATTATCTTCATCCATCATTTCTTTAGGTGCTCATTTAGCGTAGGGAGACGCATTAGTCTGCAAATTATAAATTGTCCTGAAACTACATAAGGTAAAAGTCATCAATGCCCTTTCACATTCACTCTTCTCTTCTTCTCTCGACTCAGTTCTTTTAACTGCTCAGAAAGCGCAGACCTTTGTTTAGATCCTTAGAACCGCCGCTAGTTTTTTAGCATTAACTGTTATTAATAGCCTATATATTATATAACAGTGTTGGGATCAGCCCTATGTTCCCCAGTATTTATGTTATCTGGTCCTTATTAAATTAATGGATCTTCCATTGTATTTTGTACTCTATAGAAGTAAACTGAATGAATGTATCCATATGGTAAGAGAAACATGATGAAACATAATCAATTGGCCTGTTTGCTTGAACACAATGCTCGCAGGAATTGAAGACCATACAAAAATCTTTCTCAACAGCTCTGAGTCTCTCTCTTTTTTTAGTTCTTATAGCAGTCATGCTTAAAAGGCCGAGCTCGCATAGGCAGGTTGTGGGAAATGGGAGCAGGGCTGAAACTTGGTAGCAAGCTTTCAGAGCTCTCTCAGTTGTCTTTGTGGTTTTCCTCAATAAAGCTGCCTGTTTCTCAGTCTGTTCACGGAGTTGGATAGAATAATCTGTGTTCTTGTTTTGAAGTGAACAGTGTTTAGGTAGGAACCGTGGCACTTTTAGACACACCACGCATAACGGAATCGGCTCGCTTGGTTCCCCAGTAAAAGTAAATCTAAAGGAAAGATAGCATTCATTGTATTGTCTTGAGTTTAACGTTTTTTTTACGTTATTCCGACCACTACTCGTACCAGGGCCTTAATCTGGGTCACAATTTTCTCCAGGAGGCAGTTCGTATTGAGTACTTTTTCTTTTCAGATATTTATCCATCGCTCTCACTGCTGTCGCTAATCCTATTGTTTGCATGGCAAAAAGTAGATACACAGATCAATTAGCTATCTGCTATCTGCATTAATTAGCTGTGTGCTATCTGCACAGATCAATTAGCTATCTGCTGCCACCAAGTGGAAGAGTATTTCATTGTTCTGCCTGTAACCCTGCAATAGACTGGTGACCTGGCAACCGGTTGAAGGTATAACCCCGCCCCTTCGCTGACGTTGGCTTTTTTCGCCCAGTAACCCTGATGGATAAGTGTTATAGATAATGAATGGATGAAAGGATAGATGGATGGATAGATAGATGGACAGGTGGATAGATGGGAGAATGAATGCATTAAAAAATGGATGGATAAATAAATTAATAAATGGATCAATGGATGGATTTATTGGACAGGTGAATGAATGGAGGGATTAATAGATTATAAATGGATGGATGGATGGGTGGATGAATGAAAAAATGGGCAGATATATTAAAGAATGAATTAATGAATGGAGGGGAGGATGTATGGACAGATAAATTGATGGATGGATAAGAGAACAAATGGATTAATGAAAGGATGGAGAAATGGATGAATAAATAAATGCATGAATGGATGCATGGTTAAATGGATAGATGAATGGATGGGTATTTTTTTTTTGGCAGATATATTTGCTGTGTCTGTTTACAACATAATCTTTTTGATCCAAATAATACATGAAATAATACATCGGATCTTCATGACATTTTCATTACAACCGGTTCTTTCTTCTTCTGTTTATCCTTAGCACTACTGAGATTGGATCACACAGACTGAGCTTAAAAGAAACCCCGAATCATATTCAGTTTTATTTCTTCCCATTGTTTCCAACATATTTTGAGGAATTTCATCATCAGCCAAAACTTCCTGCCAAAGACAGAGGTTCAAATCCAAGGACTGCCAGATTGCCACTTCTGGCCCAGACCCTCACCAGCACAGCTTGAGTCCTGGATGGGATTCTGATCCACTTGTAAGTGGATTAAAACACTAGCCAAATGAATAAAAGTAAATTTAGTCTTGCCATTGCCAACTCTGCAAAACAGCATGAGGTTTCTGAACCTGTGGTATTGGGCCAATTGATTATCAACAGGCTCTTTAAAACCAAATAGCCATCAGACATCATCCATCCAGCTCTCATTTTTCAGCATGAGTCAGCGCTAACGCTGCATGGATGGCTTGATTAAAGCAGCACGTGCCTTGCATGATTCCCCAGTGAATTAGCAAAGTGTTTGAAAAAAACGATTGAAGCCCATCAGATTGTAAGATTTCCACTCACTCACTCACTCACTCACTCACTCACTCACTCATTTGCCGAATCGCTTAATGTTTCTATTAACGTTGCAGGGAGGTCGAAATCTAACTCAGTCGACTCTGGGCGAAGGCTGGGTTCACCCTAAACAGCTCGCCAGACAATCACAGGCCAACTCATACTATCTAGAGGCAATTTAGCCTAATGTGCATGCCTTTGATCCGTAGGAGGAAATCAGAGTCCCCGGACGAAACCCACACAAGGGGAACATACACACTCAACACAGAAATGCCTGAGCCCAGGTTTCGACCCAGGACCTTCTTGCTTTGAGGCAGATGTGCTACGGTTCTAATATCATCATAATAATCATCATCATCTTCTTCTTCTTCTTCCGCTTGATCCGGAGTCAGGTAGCGCAGGGGCAGCAGCCTAAGCAGTGAGGTCCAGACGTCCGTCTCCCCAGCCACTTCCTCCTGGGGGACACCAAGGCATTCCAAGACCAGCTAAGACACATAATCCCTCCAGTGTGTTCTGGGTGGAACCCTGAGTCCCTTTCCGGTTGGACGTGCCTGAAACACCACACCAGGGAGGTGTTCAGGAGGCATTCTAGTCAGATGTCCGAGCCACCTCAACTGGCTCCTCTCCACAAGGAGGAGCAGCGGTTCTACTCCGAGCTCCTCCCGGATGGCCGACCTTCTCATCCTAAGGTTCTTACACTACAGTCGGAATCAATATTTTCTGCAGCCAGTATTTACGTATAAAAATAGAACTTGCTAAGGTGAGTGTTAAAGGATATTGACCTTCTGCTAAGCTCTGGAGAAACAACTCCAAGCAAGATTTTTGGTTGTTGATGCTAGCTGGGAATAAAAATGAAAGGAAGAAAAAAAAAAGGAAAACCTCAAAGCAGCTAAATATCGTATAGCAACAATCAATGAAGCACTCTCAGAATATACATGACCGACAATTTTGTCAATACTAAATATCAGGATACGGATAAGATTTATTATTAAGCTTACTGTTTTTATTTGTTGACCAAACTTGTCCTGATATTATGTAATATTTAACATTATTAAACCCATAAAGCAATATCAGGACATGTTCTGCTCTATTGTAGTAACAGTACATAAATCTCTGCAGGTGGGATGTTCTAGGATGGTATCACCCTTTCTGTGACTTCATTACAGAGTCTGTGGGTCATGTGACACACTGGTAGGATTTTATTACAGAGGAAAAATAGACCACAGGGGTCCAGACGCCCCCGCCAAAAGGACCATTTCATAATATGCCAATATAGAACAAGCGTAGGCAGTTTGAAAGCCCCAGCTTCAGCGTGCGGCAAGTGAATGTCCAGAAATCTAACACAGGGTTTTGCCTCTGTGACCTTGAAAATTAGGTCAAGGTCACTCACACACAGACTCATCCTAGCACTCATAGTAGTGCACAAGCATACCAAGTTTGAAAGTCCCAGCTTCCGCGCATGGCAAGTAAATGTCCGGAAACTAAAGTATGACAGACAGTCGTACAAACGGACGGAACTCATTCCTTTAGCTCCTGAAGGGCGGGAGCTAAAAAGGGATACTGAGTCTCGTCCCTCAGTGGTCTGTCAGCCGATTACACAAAACGTCTACCCGATAATAAAACTTTTCAGTATTCTTACAGAAATAAAAAATGTGTTTTATACTTTTTAAAGTGTATCTAATTTGGGCATTTGCCAGTTCCGACTCACTAGCTGACCCTCCACTATTAAAGCTGCACAAGAAACGAAGCCTCCACATTCTTTCTTCTTGCTACATCACAGGGTAGTTTAATAAAACAATATAAGGAAAGCACCGTATGAGCTCAGAGATGCTTGTGATTGGTTAGTATCACTCCGACTGACATTCTGTTACTCAGCGAGCCTGGCCAAGTTTTCTCTGTAGGACTCCAGGTTTAAACTCACAACCTCCTAATGATCTGGTAATTGCTTTTCCATCGTATCTCTTGGGAGCCTGTACTTTTGTGCTCTGAGTGTCTATTTATTTATTTATTTTTTATTTTGGCACATTGTTTGTTTGGAGTTATTATTTCTTTTCTCTTCTGACTCCAAACTGATCCAGTACACACCATTACCTGGTCCTGCAGAGAGGGTGGTGGTGAGGGTGCACGGGGTGCACGTTGGTGGGGAAAGGTGGGGAAACGACAAGAAGGTCCCGGGATTCAGTCCTGTGTTCCGCGACTGCATGTTCTCCACGTGCTTGTAGGGGTTTCTTCCGGGTACTCTAGTTTCCTCCCATTGTTGAAATACATGTATATTAGACTAATTTGCTGTTCCAAATTGCCCCTAGGTGTGAGTGGTTGTGTGTTACCCTGTTCAGGGTGTACCTCCAGCCTCTCTGTGACCCTAGCAGGATTAAGGGGTTTGAAAGGAATGATGGAATGAAGAGTCGGCTGAGATGGACCCGAGTCTCCCTGCGACCCAAATTAGGATTAAATAGCTTAGAAAATGAATGAGTGGATGGATGGATGGATGGATGGATAGATGGATGTTCTACATGTTCTGCCAATATCTTCCTCTAGCATTTAAAATAAATAAAGACAAGTGGTTGTTGTTGATTCTCTCCCTTCTACCTCGTACTTCTTTCGTCCCTCATTTGTGTGCGCAGTGAAAGCTTCACAAGGACATAAATTAAATTATTAAGAAAAAATAATTAATCCAAATAAAAATCCTTTTAGTGCACACTGAACTCACGAACTCTGCGCTCACTCAGTGTCTCTTAGTCTCTCGAAACATCTCTGCAAAATTAAAGCTGTGCTTCTTTCGCTGTTAAATAATGGCCCAATTACCAGCAGATTGACTACAGCAAACCTCAGTAAATCAGGTTGCGTCAATGATTTCAACGCTCCAATCTCCATGAATCTGTGTTTTGAAAGAAAGTTTAAGTTTTGGCAAAATTTGTCTTAAGTATGTGAACATTTAGGGCTTGCTCTTCCTTACTCTTCTTAGTTATATGGGTGCAAATACATTTGTCTTAATTTATGGATTTGGTTTAAATTGCTTTTTTTAAAGAAACATTATCAATATGAAATGGCTAGCCAAACAAACAAACAAACAAACAAATAAATAGGCATGTGAAACTTAAACACAGCATAATCTCAACACACACAAACACACACACACACACACACACACACACACACACACATTCAGACCTATGGGTAATTGAAAGTAGTCACGTGACCAAGTGATCCATGTTTTTGGATAATGGGAGGAAACCGGAGTACCCTGAGGAAACCTTCACAAGCAGGGAAATTGCATGCAAACACCACACACAGGCCCTTGAATGAGTTTTCAATTCTAAACTTTTTCGCGGTGAGATTACTCCCCCACACCCTGATTAATTAATTACTTAATTACTCAAATTCAAATTATACATTTTATTTGTCACATACAAAATTATACACAGTACAATATGTAGTGAAATGCTTAGTACGACTGTCCGAAAATGTGAAGAATAAGCTATCAAAGTAACAAGAAGAAAAGAACAACAACAATAACTAAAACTATTTAAAGGACTTTACAGTTAAAGGTCAATATAAATATAAAATGCAAAAATAGAAAATAAAATATAAAATAAAATATAGGATACAAAAAATAGATAAAATGAAATATAAATGAAATATAAATGCAAATATAAAGGCAATATAATGAAATAATGAATAATGCAGTGGCGATATTTCAAGTATATTGTCTGTGTGTAAAGTGACAAGTGGCTGTAAAGTGACAAGTGTCTGTGTGCAACAATCAGCTGAGGTTAAATATACTTTATATATTTAAATATTTATGTGTAGTAAGGTAACAGTTATGTTTTTCTTAACCGACTGGATTTCCCCGAAAGCTAAATGCTTTTTAATTTAAATTAATACATAAACAAACAAACAAACACGAGTAAATAATGTTTCTCTTTACTGTAAGTCATTACAAAGATCACAAGGATTTTTTTCTGTAAAACTGATTATTTTTTTAAAATTTAATAAAATATGTGGTGGCACGGTGGCGCAGTGGTTACAGCAAGAAGGCCTGGGTTCGATACCCAGCTTGGGCGTATGTGTGTGGAGTTTGCATGTTCTCCCCGTGCTTGCGTGGGTTTCCTCTGGGTACTCCGGTTTTCTCCCACAGTCCAAAAACATGCACCGTAGACTAATTGGTTGTTCTAATTTGCTCCTAGGTGTGAGAGTGGGTGTGAAAGGTTGTGTGAGTGTTGGCTCTGCGTCGTCCTGGCGAGCCATCCAGGGTGTACCCCGCCCTTACCCAGAGTCGGCTAAGATGGGCGCCACCCTCTCCTCGACCCTAATTAGGATTAAGCGGCTTAGAAAATAAATGATTGAGGATAAGAAAAGATGTTATATATTATTATATGTATAATAAATTAATTGTTTCCCCTAATTAAAGTCATATTCAATTTCCACCCACGTGTTACTTCCCTATCACGTACAACCACCATCAACCAGGGTGACGTGATGCTGCCACTCACCTCTTTAGAAACTGTGCATTTGGAGGCAGTCTAACACTCTTGCAGGGAAAGCGTTATCCCCCCTTTTGTACGAATGAGCTCACAGACGACGCATGGACGGGCTGGTCATCGAGTGATTGAGTGACAGGGGAGAGTATGCCGTCCCTCCCTCCCGTGAGAGCTCGGCCAATTAGCTCCCACAGTCCCCTGGTCATGGATGGCTGCGGAAACACATAAAATATGTATTATTTATAATTGATAATTAATTATATTATGAATCACAGGTAAATCAACTCTCATAAAAATCCTAAACGAATCATCTGTACCAAATTTAGTTTAATTTACAAATAATAATCAAACAAAAACAAATCAATGTCACTACACATATATGCAAAACATATTAAATTTTACCCTAATTTAAAAAAAAATAATTAAAAAATAAGGGACAGAAATAACATTCTCTTCACTACATAGTCCCTGTAAAGTGTTGAAATAATAAATCACTCTCATGAGAAAGGAGCGCAAGGTCAACAGTATAAACACAGATTAAACCTTTTTTCTTGATTGAATTTCAGCAAAGCAGCCATGTTTCTGAGCAGACAAAGCAGACAGGCGTGTGATGAAGACGAGGCCTCATGGGGTGCAGGGAGGAAGATGGATGAGTGTTGGCTTTGCTTGGCTCAGCACTCCTTTATATTACAGGAAGTGAGGTAGGAAAGCATGTCATCTTCTGCCCCAGGCTGTGCTATCATTTAAGGAAATGGAGACCACGGATAAAACATCAGTCGGGTTCAAAGGGTGAGGCCACAGGGTTGTGAGAGGTTGTGTGAGGGTTTGTGTGGGGTTGTGAGAGATTGTGAGGGTTGTGAGTGGGTGTGAGGGGGTGTGAGAAGTTGTGAGGGGGTGTGATGGTGTATGAGGGGTTGTGAAAGGGTGTATGGAGTTGTGAGGGGTTGTGATGGTGTGTGAGGGGATGTGAGAGGGTGTAAGGCTTGCGAGGCATTGTGAGAGGGTGTGAGGGGTTGTGAGGGGTTGTGAGGGGTGGATGTGAGAGGGTGTGAGGGGTAGTGAGGGGTTGTAAAAGAGTGTGAGGAGGTGTTAGGTGGTGTGAAGGGGTGTAAGGTGTTGTGTGAGGGAGGTGAGAGAGTGTAAGAGGTTGTGAGAGAGTGTGAGGGTTGTAAGAGAGTGTGAGGGGTTGTGAGAGGGTGTGGGGGTTGTGAGAGGGTGTGAGGTGGTGTGAGGCGTTGTGAGAGGTGGTGAGAGAGTGTGAGGGGTAGTGAGAGGTTGTGGGGGGGTTGAGAGCGGTTGTGAAAGAGTGTGAGGGGGTGTTAGGTGGTGTGAAGGGGTGTGAGGTGTTGTGTGGGGGTGGTGAGAGGGTGTGAGGGGTTGTGAGAGAGTGTGAGTGGTTGTAAGAGGGTGAGGGGGTTGTAAGAGGGTGTGAGGTGGCGTGAGGGGTTGTGAGAGGGTGTGAGAGGTCTTGAGAAAGTGTGAGGGGTAGTGAGGGGTTGTGAGAGGGTGTGGGGGTTGTTAGGCAGTGGTGAGGGGGTGTGAGGGGTTGTAAGCGGGTGCTAAGTGTTAAGAGCTTTACAGAGCCAAAAGAATTAATTCCCTCGAGTCTCTGCCTCCAAATTCCAAACAGCACGCAGAAAATCTCGAGGATGACTGAAGTGCGCTTGTCTTGCCAGCTTCAAAGCTTTTTCTGGGAAAAAAAAGCCTGTTCGTTATGATAAGTCCTTGAGGCATGATTTCTAATTTCCAAAGTGTTAAGCATTATCATTTTAAGGCTGGTACATCTGAGTCAACCTTAATTGTGTTCGTCAGGAGTCACTAATAGGAGTTTACAGAGCTGCCTGGCACTGTTAGCAGAGAGGGGATATACAGGATTTAAACCCAATCCTGATCACTGTCACTGAATAAATATTTTTAGTGCATAAAATTCTGAAAGGAAGTCAAATCAGATCCTTTTTTGCATTCAGTAATACAGTTCTATAAAGCACTGCATGTTCAGTATCACGCAGCACGTTGGCGTAGTGGTTAGCACGTCTGCCTCATGTCAAGAAGGTCCTGGGTTTGACTCCTGGGCTGAGGCGTTTCTGTGTGGAGTTTGCATGTTTCTCCTCGTGCTTGTGTGGGTTTCCTCCAGGTACTCCGGTTTCCTCCGACAGCACAAAGACATGCACAGTAGGCTAACTGGCTGTTCCAAATTGCCCCTTGAAGTGAGTGTAAGTATAAATGGTTGTCTGTGTGTCTTTCCCCGCGATGGTCTGGCGAGCTGTTCGGGGTGTACCCTGCCCTCGCCCAGAGTCGGTTGAGATGGGCAGCAGCATCCCGGCGACACTGATAGTAAAATTAAGTGGTTTATTGGCAAATGACCGAGTGGGTGAGAGTTCCGTATATTGTCTATTCCAGAACTTTTCCAAAATCACAGCTATATTTACAGTTCCTCATTTCGGATGATGTTTTTAATCCAAAATGACCGACAAGTGAGGCAGAATACAATCTATCATCCCCAGCACTGTGTGAAAGAATGCGCTCAGAGCCGCAGGTGGGGCATCACTCATTAATCCACACCGCTCTGCCAGTTTAATGCCACATCACTGGCGCGTAGCGGCTGAAAAATCGGATCCAGACATGTTTTCAGGATGCAACTGAGGGCAGAGTTGAATTTGGTAGGAAATAAACCTATCGACATCATCCTTCATGCTCCTGTTGAGTGCAGCCTGAGGTAAAGCGTGATGTACCTCATTGTTTAGTGCACAGATAAAACCGTATAACATTGCCATGCTTCAAAAGTTTATGCGCTGTCTTTTGGGAAAAAAATCCTTTTATCGGAAGAGAGAAGAGAGAGTGATGTGCTTATTCCACCCGTCCGCCAATCCGTCTGTCACGTGCGTCAATCATAAATGTGACACAGGACCTTTATATTGCAATGTCCAACTCAACACTCTCTCACACGATTTCTGAGGGCTGTGACCTTGACCTATTTTCCCAAGGTCATATTAAGGTCAATTAAAATAAATAAATAATCAAAATTGGGGCGGCACGGTGGCGCAGTGCTTAGCACGATCACCTCACAGTAAGAAGGTTCCGGACTCTGACATGTTTCTGTGTGGAGTTTGCCGAGTTTTGTGTTTGCGTGGGTTCCCTCTTGGTGCTTCGGTTTCCTCCCCCGGTCTAAAAACTTGCACAGTAGGCTGATTGGCTGTTCCAAATTGCCTCTAGGTATGAGAATGAGTGTGAATGTTTGTATATGTGTTGTCCTTGCAATGGCCTGTTGAGCTGTCCAGGGTGTACTCTGCCCTCGCCCAAAGCCGGCAGAGATGGGCGCCAGTCTCCCCTGATTAGGATTGAGTGGCTTAGAAATTGAATGAATAATCATAATTGGTCTTTGGTGCATGATTACTGATCAAAAATTTGTAATAGGGCCTTCATAATTTAAACCAACTGTAAGTTTACCACAACACCCTTTCACGTGACTTCGGAGTGCTGTGACCTTGACCTATGTTCAAGGTCAAAATGAGACCACTGCCAAAGCTCATTCAAATTGAACTTCAATTTTCAATTACTGATTAAACAACCCTCTTATCTTAAACATAAGTTCAGCCCAATATCCTGTAACATAAGTTCTGTAAACTATGACCTTGACCTACTTTTTCAAGGTCAAATTGAGGTAATTTTCTTTTTTAAATGGTCTTGCCATTGGTCAATTAGTGATTAACACTTGCAATCATGTGACTGCACTAGCTGGGAATATGTATCTATTGGATCTAATTGTAGAAATTACTGGCCAGCTGGTCAAAATACAGAACACTGAACTACTGCGGCATCAACACGGATATGAAGAAATACCCACACTCGCATGAAAACCTGTGTGCAATTTCGCATAAACAGTTCACCTAATGTGTGTTATTGGACTGAGGGAGAAAGTCAGAGCACCCCGAGGAAACCATACAACTATGGAGAGAACTCGGAATCCCCACACAGAAAATACAGTGATGTGACAGCATCATCCTGCTGCCCAGCCTCCATCTCACCTCCTTTAATGAACATTTCTATATATGATAGGGATTAAATTATAAATCAACCCTCTACCTTGTTTAGACTTTTTTAAACTGAATTTAAAAGATTGAGTACTTTTGTTGAAGTTGTTGTTTTCTTAATAAAATATATGGAAAATGTACAGGAAAAAAAATTGATTGATGGTTTACACTATTGTTGTGTTCCAGCCATCACGTTGCTCACCGGGGAACCGTTTCACGTGTGGACCTGAAACTCTGCTGGAATCCCGGCTTCATTTATTGATTGCACCTCATGGGACTGTACATCAGCATGGAGGGCGGTAGCCTGGCTCAGTATCGCGGGTGAATCCGATAAAATGGTAATTAAAGTGATGATGCAGGCTTTACTTCATAGGCCTGTTTGTTTTAGAATGATTGGGTAGAAATAAACACACACACACACACAGACACATACACACAGACACACACACACACACACACACACACACACACACACACACACACACACACACACACACACACA